>JAQFYC010004059.1:0-18426 GCA_034694165.1 Tomocerus mixtus | reverse complement strand
TGAATTCAATAAAAACTGACCCGAAAAGTTTTTATGTTTTCAATCACAGATTCAACATTCTACTGACGAAATCAGCTAACTACTAATAAATTAAGCATTCTACTGACGAAATCAGCTGACTACTAAAAAATTAAGCATTCTACTGACGAAATCAGCTGATTACTAACAAAATTAATATTCTACTGACAAAATCCGCTGACTATTAACTATGACACTCTATGGTGTGATTAACTACTGCACTGTTATTCTCTTCAAGCTACTTACTGAAATTAAACTAATCTGAACGAGCAGAATTTTCCGTGTCTTGATTTCTATTTCAAATCATGATTGTACTTTACTTCGTCATTCATTTCTTAGTTTGATTTATTCCTAAACACATATGATAGCAAAGTCAGAAGGTATTCACCACACATGTACACTAGCATTAGAATCTTACAAACTCTACATACAACTATTATTTGTCTAACTTGAATCATTTAATTATTATATTTACTTTACTCATAGATTCACTAGCAGCATCACAAGATTCACGATCTATCTCCAGCCATGTCTAATCATTAATTAATTATTATCATTAATTTAATTATTACGTCTACTACTAGTACTAATATTATAGTGATTTACTTTCTCTTAATTTTTGAATGTTTTACAAACATGTAAGCAATGCAATTTATCAGATAAATAGAAAGGACAAAAATTAACATTTATGTTATGAAGACGCATGTGTATTTTTTCTAACAAATTAAATTTGTGTCTTAAGCCAAATATCGACAGCTCGACACTTTTACAGGAATCTTTTAAAATTGAATAATAGGTTGCTTTCATACCTGTAGTCGACGAGTCTGGCGCAGATGGTATGGCTTCATTTTGAGCATCAACTTCAGTTTCATCTTGAGTTTTTGCAACGGTGTTCGTAAACTTATATGCGCCTAAAAATGAAGTATATTCAAATATCAATTCAGTAAGGCCCCAACATGATTTTATTTTGTAAAATTTAAAACACAAACGTAAACTGAATTTCAAAACTCTATATAATTATATCTGGACCTTCTGGACACACTCCGGTGGTTACAAATTCTTCCACACTGTCAGCATTACAACCAAGCCCGTCTACGAAACAGTTTTCTAAAAATAGTAAGACAAAATGTTATTTATATGGATTGTATTACACTATCGTAAAAACGTTTATCGTTATTTTGATAGAGTTGGGGCATCAGTCATTGTTTCGGTATCTCCCACTTCCCAGCCAAAATATTGAACGTCCGGGATGGTTGGAAAAGATTGGGGAAGGTTATGGTTAACATTTTAGTATAAACTGCCACACAAACTTCCCTCATTCTAAACCTTCCCACTTTTTGCCAAAAAAAGGAACAATCCCACCCTGGAAAGTTACGAAGTATCACCAGATGGGACTATTCCACCCGATAGCAGCGGAGCAAAGATATTGGAAGATAAAATATAAATATAGATGGTGTCAGTATTATTTTAAATGCTTACCAGCGGGGTCACCGTTACCCAGTACGGCTGAACACATAACTCCGAGTGCAGAAAGAGATTCCCTTCGCTGTTGAAACGTGCATGGAGCCGGCCGCATTTCCAATTTTGATGAACCATAGTGTATATCCAAACAAGACCCTTGTTCAAATGGAACCCTATTTAAAAGATTTAATCTATATATTCAATTCAAATTTATTTCAGCTATCCGTTTCAACCAAAATGTTATTTTGTTCTTATTTGGCGTTTTGGGAATTAGAATATGAAATGTAGAACGTTAGGTGTGTCCTAAATATTTTGTTCTCCATTTATTTTCGGTTTTAAGAATACTAAAATGACAATTAAGTACCTTCCAAGATTTCGAAGTTGATATTAAAATTAATTATCTCAAATTAAAAGTAATATTTTATATTTGTATCAATAAAAACTACAGTACAAAAAATTGTCATAACAGTTGGGCACTAAAACCAAATTAATTAACTCATTGTGGTAATTATCGTATTGAGTTAATTTATTTGGTATTAACCCAGCTGTTATGATGATATCCAAAATATTTCGAGAGAATTAAAAATAGAAAAAACGATATACGTTTCGACACATTTCCTAGCTGACACTCACTGACCCTCTTTGTTGAAATTTGAACAAAAATAAATGGTGTCGTGGTTAAGTTGTTAAGTACCCAAAATTCGCTTCATATCCGTATGCGTCCTTATAGGTCGAGGGTACATAACCGTGGAAACTGGTTGACAACAGTTTGTCGCCATATTTAATATCTTGTATCGTCTTCTCTCCACCAATGTCCACCACATTGTCCAAAAGTTTTGCATTTTTGATGTCGTCGTAAAATTTTTTCAAATTCTGAGGAGCTATCGGGAGCATCCCCTGTATCCTACAACAGCAAAAGGACTCTGCAAAACTGAATGGGAGTTTTGCCACCTTGGGCTATGGAGTAAATAAAATAAAAATCAGGTACAAATTATATGTTTACAGTACAATGTGCATAAAATAAAAGGCAAAAGGACATTTGTGTTCCTTCCGGTACCTAATAAATTTTATTTTCTACTTTACAATTAAATCAATATATATCCATTATATATTGCAATTTCAACAATAATTAACATTCGTTAATAATTTGCAGCACAAAAGGACGCTGATTGGGGATTGTATGTTTCACAGTACGGTAATTACTATGGCCATAATGTAAAGTCATACTTAACGTAAAAACGTAATTTTAAGGTATCTTTAGCTTACTTTTTCATCGAAGGACACCGTCAAGGTTGCTGTTCCTAAAGTAACCTCCAAATTGCTGCCTCTTAGACTCACGTTTCTCCTTTGGGCAAATGCGACGTCACAGGTCTGGGCGATTTCTTCCTCTATGAGAACCATTATTTTCTGTTTTAATTAGCGTTACATATAAATTTTTAATGTGACAGTGACTAATAAATAGGTAGATGTCTTAATCTTGAAATAATTCGACATTGGGGAATTATTGTTGCATTTTCTTCGAATAACGGCATTAAAAAAATAAATGCCCAGGGGCGAAAGTCACCAAGTCACTTTTAAGTGTTCAAAATGTTTAATACCGTAACAGTCAGTAATCCATATTGTTGCAGGTATTAAGCAAAATCAGGCATTAACGTTAATGCCTAGGCAATAAGCAAAATTTTCCCAAAATTTCAGTTTTTGGCCATAAATGAGTATTGAGCAAAAACTTTCTTAATATTGAATTTATCAGCCTGATAGAGCAATTAACGGGGATTCCAAAAAGTGTCGCCTTAACAATTTGTGATTATGAATGCCAATTTTCTAGCCACTTATATTCAAAAATTTAACTGCTTCTAAAATGGACATTTATAATCACAGATTGTTGAGGCGACACTTTTTGGAATCCCCGTTAATTGCTCTATCAGGCTGATAAATTCAATATTAAGAAATTTTATGTTCAATACTCATTTATGGCCAAAAAATGCAATTTTGGGAAAAATTTGCTTATTGCCTAGGCATTAACGTTAATGCCTGATTTTGCTTAATGCCTGCAACAAGCAACATATACATAAAAAGTGAATGTGACTCACAATCACAATGCCCCAATTTGTTAGGACCCTGTACGATACAAAGATGACAACGTTAAAAATAACCTTTTAATTGTTGAAACTTTTCGGTTACCTGATTGCTATTATATTGTCAATTGTTATTATTATTATTATTATTATTATTATTATTATTATTATTATTATTATTATTACGTGGCAATGCAATTTATCACATAAATAGAAAGGACAAAAATTAATATAGTTATGTAGCCACAGCTAAGTATTTTTTTCTTTTTTAAATTAGAGTCTTACGTGCACTACCGACAGCTCGACAATTTTACAGGAGCCTTTTAAAATTGAATAAAATGTTATTTCCATACCTGTAGTTGACGGATTTGCCGCAGATGGTATGGCTTCATTTTGAGCATAAACTTGATTTTCATCTGGAGTTTCTTCAATGGGGGGCGTCGTGTTCGTAGGGTCATATGAGCCTGAAAATGAAGTACGTTCTAATATCAATTAAGTAATCACCCAACCTGATTTTATTTTGTAAAATTTAAAACACAAGCATAATCTTGAATATTAAAAGTCTTTTTATTATATATATATATTTTTATTTGAATTATATCTAGACCTTCTGGACACACTCCAGTGGTTACAAATTCTTCCACACTGTCAGCATTGCAACCTAGTCCGCCTACGAAACAGTTTTCTAAAAATAGTATAACAAAAGGTTATTTCCATGGATTGAATTACACTATCGTAAAATTATTTATCGTTATTTTGATAGAGTTGGGGCATCAGTCATTGTTTCGGTATCTCCCAATTCCCAGACCACACGTTGGACGTCCGGAATGGTTGGGAAAGTTCAAATGGGAATTGGGAAGGTTATGGTTAACATTACATAAACTACCACACACACTTCCGACTATTCTCAACCTTCCCACTTTTTGCCAAAAAAAGGAAACCATCTCACCCGGGAAAGTTACTAGTAGCACCTGATGGGACATGGGACTATTCCACCCGATAGCATGGCAGCAAGATATTGGAAGATAAAATATAAATAAAAATGATGTCAGTATTATTTTAAATGCTTACCAACGGGGTCAACATCACCCCGTACTGCAGTACACATAACTCCGAGTGCAGAAAGAGATTCCCTTTGCTGCTGAAATGTGCATGGAGCCGGCCGCATTTCCAATTTTGATGAACCGTAGTGGATATCCAAACAAGACCCTTGTTCAAATGGAACCCTATTTAAAAGGTTTAATTTATTAAATATTCAGTTCAATTTATTTAAATTAGCATAACAGTTGGGCGCTACAACCAAATATATTAACTCAATTACGATAAAAAAATACGAATGTCTTACACATCATTCTAAATATTTCGAGTGAATTAAAAAGGAGAAAAAACGATATACTTTGTTGAATTTTGAATAAAAATAAATGGTACATCGAATATTTCAAAATATTCATTTAAGTTGTCAAGTACCCAAAATCTGCTTCATTTCCGAATGCGTCTTTAAAGGTCGAGGGTACATAACCGTGGAAACTGGTTGACAACAGTTTGTCGCCATATTTAATATCTTGTATCGTCCTTTCTCCACCAATGTCCACCACGTTGTCCAAAAGTTTTGCATTTTTGATGTCGTCGTAAAAGATTTTCAAATTCTGAGGAGCTATCGGGAGCATCCCCTGTATTCTACAACAGCAAAAGGACTCTGCAAAACTGAAGGGGAGCTTTGCCACCTTGGGCTAAGGAGCGAATAATAAATAAAAGAAAAGTCAGATACATATTATAAGTGTGTACAGTACAATGCAATGTGCATAAAATAAAATGCAAAAGGACATTTGTGTTCCTATTGGTACCTAATCAATTTTATTTTATACTTTACAATTAAATCAATATATATAGCCAATATATATTGCAATTGCAACGCCAAGCACTTATATGCAGAAAATAAACTATTAGTGTCTAATATTTAACATTCGTTACATTTGCAGCACAAAGGACGCTGATTTGAAGATTGTATGTTTTATAGCACGGTAATTACTATAGCCATAATATAAAGTCATACTTAACGAAAAAATTTAATTTTAAAGTAACTTTAGCTTACTTTTTCGTCGAAGGAGATCGTTAAGGTTGCTGTTCCTAAAACAACCTCCAAATTGCTGCTTCTTAGACTCACGTTTCTCCTTTGGGCAAATGCGACGTCACAGGTCTGGGCGATTTCTTCCTCTATGAGTACCATTATTTTTTCCCAATTAGCGTTACGTATAAATAATTAATGTAAACACACAATTAACTTATAAATAGATAGATGCCTTAATCTCAAAATAATTCGCCATTGCGGAATTATTGTTGCATTTTCATTCAATAATGGATGGCATTTAAAAATATATTTGCCCAGAGACGAAATAAGTCACCAAGTCACTTTTTTAATTTCAAAATGTATAATACCCTATCAAGTGTGGGCCTGTAACGCAAAAGATTAGTTAATTAATTTAACATTCAAAGTGAATGTGACTCACTATCACATTATTTTCCCAATTTGTTAGGACACTCTACGATACAGCTGGCAACGTTAATAACAACCGTTTAAGTGTTGAAACTTTTCGGTCACCTTATTGCTATTATTATTGCCATTATTATTGTCAATTGTTATTATTACGTCTACTACTATGATTACTACTATTCTTATGATTTATTTTTTTACTTTTAAATGGTTTGAAAATATGCTGGCAATCCAATTCTTCAAATAAATAGGAGTGATAGCGATTAACAATGTTTATGTATAGAGACTTTTTATAACAAATTAAATTAGAGCGTTTAGACATAATATTGCATATCAACAGATCGACAGTTGGACAGCTTTACACGATTCTTTTAAATTAAATAAAATGTTATTTTCATACCTGTAGCAGCTCTACGATTTCGTGGAGATTTTAGGGTTTCAATTTCAGCTTTCTCTGCTTCTGCAATGGATATTGAAATATTGTTATTGGCACATTCAAAAATTGGATGTTTTTGTGTAAAATCTTAAAATTAACTATTACATTATTATCTATCCATATACAAGTAAAGTTGTAAAGGGAAATGTTCGTATATTGTGGGTTTAAAGTTCATTTAATAGATTAAATTTTGTATTAAATATGAAGGTGGATAATTTGCAATCCTTTGGCAACATATTATTATAAATGTAGACAATGTCTTAATTAGAAATGCAAAATAGTATACACTATTATTAGATTATTTCTGTATTAAGCACCTGTCTGTACGTATAGCTTTCTATGTACCATCTAATTTTGCAAAGATATTGACCATGTTAACCATATTATGCTTTATATTGTAAGTTATCTGATGATAAAACACAAACCTGCAAATTTGGGAACCCAAAGCATAGCAGTTGCTACAAGGAATAAGCACCAACGCATTTTGAATGAAAATATAAGTTGCGGGACAATTATGGCTTCAAACAACGTAAAAATATTCAACGGCCGAAATGGCCAAGAAAATGAAATAAATTTTTTATCTTGGAACAAATTGAAGAAACGTTGGTTGAAGAAACGAAAAATTAAAATGATTGTCGTCTGCTCGAAACATCAATTAAGTTGTGAATTTTTCATTAGATATTCAGAAAATTTCTATTGATAACTTTCATATACATTTAATATTTTATTTTTTCTTTACATTTCTCTTTTTACAATGTAATAGGTACTTTAATAATAATAGCAAATAGATTGTCATTAACTAGCTTCAAATCATTACTTATGAAACGTATGTAACCTTTTCACTTTTACTTTCACAATATGGAAACAGTATACAAACAATTGTAACAATAGGGCACATTAAATTTATATTTTGTGTATATTATATATACTATACTACATAAATATATTATGCTATAACGTTCAGTTGCATCAAGCAGACACATACATCCTGGTGCTTGTATGAAGTTTTTGTATTCAACTGTTCAAAAGAAGTCGATATCGAAAACGGTTTTTGAGTTACAGAGCAAGCAGACAGACAGACGGACGGACGGAACAAAACTATAAAGGAGACAAGCTCCTTAATAACTCATAACTATACAATACATCAACTATATGAAACGTTTGAAGTAACTTCCTTGTAGTTACACAAAGTATTGCTTATTTACTCATAATATTTTGATCCCTTTGCTTTATCCTTACGTAGTAACACTTAAAGCAACATAATAATTAGTCACTAATACTAAAGTACATATTAAGTTGTCATTTAAATTATTTTATTCTTTCGACAAAAATTAATTAAGGACCAATTAATTAACAACCAGGGCGTAATACAAATAATCAATTACAGGAAATGTACATGTTTTTACTGTAATTACTGTGGGCATTGCCGGGATATTTATTGTTTGATACAACATGATCCGCAAAAAAATGTTTTTAGGGTTGAAAACGAGGGTCTCTGATTTGGATTCAAATGCCAGCAATCAATCATCACCTGATACCTAGATGTACATGCAAGTATCATTTAAACAGGGTTTGTATATCTTTAATGTTTCTCAAAATAAGTTTTCAAAATTCAAATTACATTTCAGCAGATGAATATTTCGGTTTGAAGTTCCAGAGACCTTTTTCCAGTTCTTGAACAAATTCCATAGTTGGATTAATTCTAGGATAGGGAACTTCTCCTAACGAGAATATTTCCCACAAAGTTATCCCATAGGCCCAAACATCAGATTTCAAGAATAGTTATTTGAAACGAGAGACTCGACGGCCATCGAACGCCATGGCATACTCTCTTTGCTCTTTTTGATGTATTCGCTGTAATTATAAGTTCGTCTACTCAAGCCAAAATCTATTACTACTTTTGCATTCCCCTCTGCTGGCAATAAAACATTCCTTGTCGCCAAATGGGAGTGGATCACCTGAACAAGAGAATATGAGAAGTTAAGGTACTTTTAACTTATTCAAAAGTTATACATACTTACAGGCAGACATACAAGTCATTAACATAAAATGCTGTGCTCAATCATTAAGAAAGGATACACTACAACGAATGAACATGAATTAAAAATTGAATTAAGTAGGAAAATGGCACAGCAATCAATACTGTGTTATAGCCATGGTGAGTTTCCTAGTACAATTACACACACTTCAAAATAATAGCTTTTCAAATTTCTTTGTATGTGCTTATTTTGCTAATACTGAGCTGTCCAACGTCTAAAGACTGGCATTTACTTAACGATAGAATAATATTTATCTACTTGAGTTCCCATAATTCAATGAAGAATGAAACATCTGTGTTATTTTCCACATGAAAGTAATGAATAAACCCCTACAAAACATATTATATAACAAGATTTAGTAATTAATCGGAAGATTTTCATGAATTGACGACACGGCAATTAAGACACATTTAGAAGGCTAATTTTGAATTCTGGAAACAGCGTATTACAAAAATTTACGCTTAGTAAAATAATTTGTTTATTAGCATCTTTGTATTACATTCGAGCTCTCAACCAGTTTTTGCAAAAAATATCCAGTGATAATTACATAATAAATATTGATAATTATAATTTTTAGCTCCCTTCGAAATCAATTTACATCCTAGATCTAAAAAGCTTATGACACTTTTTTGTTGTTTTCATAAATTGTTCTGTATAACTTGCTCCACAAGTTGAATTATGTAAATTCATTGAGCTGTTAATCGTTATAACGTAATTAAGTATGATGTAATAAAAATTATGTCTTGCTTGGACCTTTTTATATTATTGACATTTGGATAGGAATTTGAAACAGTTCAAAAGTAAGCGGACCAATGGACGGACAGCAGTCAGACCATGCGTTACTATAAATTTTATTTATTGATATGCGACCAAATAATGATAAATCATTAAAAATGCTAATGCAGCAAAATCCCATTATTATTTTCAAATACCAGGTAATAATTTCTTTTGGATGGTGACCTAAATCATGTTAAGTATAGAAAGCCTTTGTGTAATTTTGACATAAATAGAACGTTTATACAATTACGACTATTATTATCATTAAATAAAGACATGACAGTTCCATTCAAGAAATGTGGTAACTATGTTTTCTTAAAATCCACGTTATACTGAATTGTTTAATATTAACTATACTAGAGCGTAATAATGAATTTGAGTGCCTAAGTAAATAGAGCCCCAGGCCGTTTATTTACTGTTTACATATTATACAAAAACTGTAAGAAAGGAAAAATTGTTTCGGGCGCAAAGTGCAAAGTACGTTTATTAAGTAATTAAGTGGCCAGAATATTTAAGTGTTTATTCTATAACCCTGTTCATTTGTTTATTTTGTTTAAGTGGAATGGAATTTTCACAAATTAAGAAGTAATGCATATATTTGCCAGAATCAAGTTATAGAATATAGTTAGCCAAGTGCGAAAATGATTTTGCTATTTATTACGACAGGAGGACTGCTTTTAACTTTTCCCACAATGTCATTCTCGTATTCATTGCAAAATATTTCTCCAAAATTGAAGGAAAACTTTAAGCATCTTGTAAATTACAACCTGGCCCAGCAACCGTTTCCAAAAACGTTGAGATTAATTATATACGAGACAGAAAACTATCGATTCGATTGGAAGTTCTTACCTGATAATAGAATCCCTCTAATTCTTGGCAACAAACGACCTTTACAGAAAAGTCTTGACCCTCAAAGAATTTCCACGGGAAGAATGGTTGGTTTCATCGAGCAATTTAAGTATGTTTGTATACTTTGGATAGGTGATTTAAATTTCCTCAAACCAATTTTAAATGATGTAAACAATAATGTTAATCGCCGTTGGGATCGACTAATAATTGTGACTGAAATGGATTGCTTGCTGGAAAAAATATTTTCAAACGACCTAGTAAAAGGTTTTAGAGAAAAAGTTGGGTTCAGTTTAGAAAACGGTGAAGTCTGGATGGATTCTAACTTTTATTCGGGGAAAAGTGCTAAAATGTTGCCAATAAAATTGGAAAAGAAGAAAACGGGCGATTATTTAAACGGACGTCATTTCAAATTGGCGGGGAGTGAGATTCCGCCTGATGTTTATAAAACAGTGACGAAAAATGGGACGACAGTATTAGAAGGTGCATATTTGTCAATAGTTAGAAGTGCAAGTGTGATTTATAATTTTACATTTGAAACGACCTATGACCTAAGTTATTTAACAAAAGATTCAGACGGAAATTGGACCGGAATGTACTCCCGGGTTTTATTTCCTGAAAACGGTCACCATTTTGCCTTAGGAGGTGTGTACAGCCAAGATATATTTTATGGTGTAGACGCTGCGACCCCTTTGGGGAAAATTGAAATAATTTTTGTGACGAGTTGGCCACAAAAGAAATTAGAATGGTACGCTTTTCTTCGCCAATTTTCTAAATCGGTTTGGGTTTTCATTTTCGTGACCTATATCACCTTGGCATTCGTACTTTTCTTAAGTATGTACTTAAAACACGGAAAAGTCGTTAACTACATAGTTTTGGATTCGGCGCTCTTTCTTCCTTTTGCTATTGCTACTGAGCAAGGTCTTCAAGGCATCCCAAAAGGCGCCCGTTATTTTGCCCTTGTGTGGCTGATGGGGTGTCTTGTTTTAGGCACTGGATACAAATCAACATTAAGGCAGAATTTGGCATTCCCCGTTGAGGAGGAGAAGCCCTCGACATTTCAGGAATTGGCAACCAGGACAGACTACAAGGTCGCAATGTTTACATCGGGAGAAATTGAGAAACAATTTTTTCAAACAAGTACAACGGCGGCTATTTCAAATATCTACAAACGCATGCAATTTGTTGATGATTTATCAACGTGTATTTCTGAAGCATATTTTAAATCTAAATATGTTTGTATAAGTTGGAAACAAATTATTATCTTAGAAATGGGAAGTACTTTAAATGCGAATTCACGATCGACTCCTTTATTATTTTCCAAAGATGCTGCAAACTTTTTTATTATTACTATTTTATTTCCAAAGGATTCATCATTGGTAGATTCTTTTTCAAAGATCACTGAAGCTGTTTTTGAATCAGGAATTTTTCCACGTTGGCAGCAGCAGGAATTGTATAAAGCAAAATTGAGTGCCAGAAAAATAAATAAAAATCAATCAATCGCAAATGAAATGGAAGACGATATTTCAGCTGAACCTAATAACAATTACTCTTTAACAATGGCTAACCTGTGGGCTGTCTTTCTTATTTTACCTATTGGAGTTGCGCTAGGAGTAACAATATTGGGAACTGAGAATTTTATATCCAACACTTGATCATTTTTAAAGTTATACTGTTATAGTGTTAAGATATATATAATATGCTCCTAATGATTGACACTGATTGACACATTAAAAGTAGCATAAGTCTATCCAAATATAATACACAACTTTTTGTATATTTACGTTGATTTGTGGAAACCTAAAATTAGTTTTGGAGAACATTCAGTTTATTACAAAATAATTGAAAATAATGCTGAATACAGAAGAGTTTCAATATTTTTGCAACATAGAGAAGGTTGTCTAAATCGTGCTAAGCCTTAATTGAAAGTACTGCGTTTATTGAATTGTAAAATATTTCTGAAAAAACAAGCAAATCTTTTAAGAAAACGAAAGGTCCAATAATTCATTTGATAGGGTTAAAAGCCTGTCTTTCACCGACCTTGTTATTATCCCCACCCCCACAAACATTCCCAACATAATTGCATATTTACTTTACTACTTTACTACATATTTACTTGCATTCTAACTTTTTACGTCAGGTAAATAATATTTGGCTCAGAAATTACTGAAAGAATGACGATATTGTATGTATATCTTATACGCTTCATATACGGGTCATTTTATTTTTTGTCGGCTATTCTAAAGAATTAGAAGTTAATTGAGTATTCGTTTTAAGGAAAATTACTATGACTGTGCGTAAAGATAGTAATTTTGTAAGTACCCATACACATTACAAACGTTATATAAAGTAGTAAGCCCACACATGTATGAAATACTGAAATATTTTAAAGAATGTTAACGATTTAAATAAAAATATTTTATCTTTATTGATCTCTTTGTATAGTATAACAGCTTAAATAACTGTGCGTTGTATAGGAAGCTCCATTTTATATGTTTATTTGTATAGAGACTGCTCAATGTAGACTAGATGTAGCATTTACTACCTTTTAATTACTTATCGCTAAAATACTAATATCACAATTGATAGCACGGAATGATATAGTGATGTATGATTAATTAACACAGTTTGTTCATTAATTATACTAAAACAACAGGAGCTGTGTTCCATTGTTGAAAAATTACTGGAGCTGGAGCTGCATTGATTGGTAGTGGATAAGCTCCCACCAAATTTGGGTAGATGGCCTGTAAAAATAAATTGTAAAAGTTTTAGGATCTGATTTTGACAAATTAATGCATAATATGGGGACAGTAGGTAATTCAGTTTTTACGGTATTCAAATATTTTAATTGACTTACAGGCGATACAGCGGGGAAACCCAAATTCAAAGGATTGACGACAGCAGCTTGTGGTCCCAGTGGTAGCAAATTATTCACTGGATAAACAGCCGCAGGCAAATTTAGAGCTACTCCACCTTGTCTATGCTTCTGGCGGGGCGCCCTGTCAATTTCTCGGAAATCGTTCCCACCAATTACGTTAAGAGCAGAATTTCCACCAGCAATACCTCTTGCGGGGCCTCCTGCATTTCTACCTCGATTTCTGTTGTCATTGCCATTGTCATTGAAGCCGTTTCGCCCCCCTCTGCCATTGTCATTGAAACCGTTGCGCCCCCCTCTGCCATTGTCATTAAAACCGTTTCGCCCCCCTCTGCCATCTCCACCACGATTTCCGTCTCTGATGTCGTTTAAGTCACGGCCACGCCCACCGCGTCCTCCTTCAGATCGCCCACCCTGCCCCTGGCCCCTCCACTGCCGCCATCCATCCGGTCCCCGTCTTCCTTCCCGATATCCTGACCATCTAAAGCCATTCTTGTCGTGGAGACGTTTTCCAATGTGGAATCTTCCCAACACTAATCCACCAAGGTTGAATTTCCAAACTTTTCCTGTACATGGAAACATGGAAATTAAATTTAACAGTAAATTTCTACTATTTTTTATTGACTTAATATTTTTTTGTAGATAATATTTCTCTTTTTGTAGATAATTTAAAAAATCTCTTTTCGTAGATAGCGTAAGTAGACCAATTTTTATATAGATAAATAGTATTTTTTAGTCATTTACAGAGGGTTATGTCAATAATTTCTTAATATTGAATTTATCAACCTGATAGAGCAATTAACGGGGATTCCAAAAAGTGTCACCTCAACAATTTGTGATTATAAATGGGCTTTTAAATTTTCGAAATTTAATTGAGAATGCCTATCTACACTTAAATTCATTTTATCTATGAAAGAAAATATTGCAATTATCTACAAAAAGAGTTTTTTTATCTACGGAAAAAATTGCATGCCTTTTTTATTAATTAATTAAAAAAATTAAAATTTTGTCGTCTCTATTCCGAAATTTATCCAAAATAAAACATTTTTTGAATTTGCTAACCTGGCGTTGAGGCTGCGTGCAAAATTTTACTAGGAACTGAAGTCAGTGGAATAGATTTCTCTTTATGACTAGACTCTGCTCCTTTTTCTTCTCCAGCCTTTTCAGCTTCAACAGAATCGCTAGCCACTGCTACAGCCACAACGGCCAGAAGTCCGAGAATAGCCTACAAATGAATAAATATCAAAACAATTCAATTTCCAATCACAATTAAAATACTTTTGAAAGAACAACAATACACATAATATTTAAACTACAATACAAAACTTACAAAACACTTTGCCATTCTGAATTCTGCTCTGAAATATTAATATATTGTCTACTGATGAAGTATCCTTTAAGAAATGAGACGAATGAAAGGCCATCAGTTCTATTTTATACCAAATCTACTCTACATGCTTCCAAAATCCAACTTTTGGTAAACAACAAATAAATTTCAGCGTAAAAACGTAAAATTCAGGTTACCTACTGCTACAGTTAAATTATAATTGTGATAGTGTGATTTTGTATTCCTTTATTTCCTGTAATAACTAAAATAGATGTTAATTTATTGCACAAGATGTTCAGATATCAGACAAGTTGCTTAAGTAACAGAATATTTCCCTTCATTGCAGTTCAATCATAATAAACCATTGTCAAACTGATGCCACCAAGTAATTGGCCGAAATGTTACTAAACGCGAGTATCGAATGACATAATAAATATACATTTGCCAAATAGGATTGACTTTGTGTGAAATCTCACAGTGCCCCAGATCTGGGGTTGACGTTGACATGATAACAATATGACAATAATATGCCCCAGATTTGAGAATAATAATTGCACTCTGAACATCATCAACTTTTCAATGCTATATTTTGGCATTTAAAAGGTGGGCGTGGCCGATTTGGCCCACTTGCAAATTAAACCTAGCTCATAAATAAGCATACTAACGCCATATAGTTTGATTGTGGCGTCGACACCGTAAATTCTGTAGAAATTTGCGGTGTCGATGGACAGAGAGACGGACAGACAGAAAAAGCATCATTATAAAGTAGTTTCTCGACCACTTAATAATTTAGTATCAAAAAACGGTTGCTAATTATATAATGCCTGAGCATTGGAAATGTGTATTACTATAACGCACTACTATTTGTAGGTATACTATAATATTTGCAACATGATAAAAATAGTTTTATCATACACATTACCAGATAAGATTTTACATTACACACACGATGTAATGATTGAGTTCTGTGATATAGTTTACTTTGCAGCTAAACTGATAAATAGATAGGTAAACATAATATAAACTCTTACAAGTGCACACATCCGGAATTCTTTACTATCTACTGTAATACAATACACTCTTGCAATTAATACTAATACCTAGTAAATAAACAGCAATACCTAACAATAAATATAAATAGGTAAAACATATAATGTGTGTAATTAGTGTGCTGGCATAAACAAACTAGGTGTAGACCTAGATACAAATACATTTTTCCATCAATTACTTAATCTAAGTGATAGGTATGCATGTTATTGTACTCTAATGCAGACTAAAGCAAATAAATAAGTATAGTTTCTAGTGTAAATGTGTATCTTGCATTAAATGGGGTTTAATTGCAGGTGTGTAGTGTGTAGCTGTTCATGTTGTTTATTTTAAGCTACTTAAATTAACGAAAACCTATTTATATTGGAAGGACATACCAAAATACGTATACTAAATACGGAAATACAAATACTTATAATATTTAGGCTATATTATTATTTATATTATGATGTGAATTGCATTATTTGCCTATTGTATTGCAATATACCTGGTTTGGTTAAGATGAATATTAAGAAGATGCAAGAATGATCCAAGTGTGTTATTTAAGTAAAGTTGTATTTATTAAGATTGAGAGAATTTGCTTTAAACATTCTTGTTAAAATTATCATAATTGCCTTTCTCTATTAGAAATAAGATGGAAACTGGATTTCGTTTAATTTCTTGTAATATTTATTCGATTATTGACTCGGTAAATCGTTAACATTATCATGTTATGTTCGCATGCACTATAATTTACATAAAACAAATGTGAAATTGCATATTATACGTAAAACCAGTAGGTAAGTTTTACTTACGGGACAGGGAAGTTGTAAAAATATTTGTTAATTTTCCAATATAAATGTAAATTCACAACATTATGCTTTACAACTTTGCTTTTCATTTATTTACAAATATTTCCGTATACTACATGCTAACCATGGTAGCAAAAACCCAGGGTTCAATTCAAACCCTAAAACCCCAGGTTTAACTTAAAACAGGGTTAGTGTACTTTATGCCTAAATATTCTGTGGAGTTTTCGTAGCCATAATCCCTACAATTTCATCCTCCTTATTGAGGATTGAGTTTTTTTGTACAAAACAAAAAATCCCGATCCATATCCCTGCTCCTAATTTATCACCACCTGTTAACACTAAATATGAGCTCACACGAAGTAATCGTTATGCATTAAGAGCAGAGGTTAGCAAAAAATTAATTGCATTGTAACAAAGAAGACTACGCTATCTCCTACATTTATCACTTCTTTTCCTTCACATCACGTTTTCTGCCAACACATACCGACTAGAATATTTCCAATATATTTATTTTACCGAAAAAAAACTTCAAAAAACGTTGAACTAGAAAACAAAAATGTTTCAATCTGTTTTAGAAGTGCAATCAGAAGCTGAGCACAAGTACACGGTAAAAAACACCTTAACTATGATCTCTAATATTTAAACTAAATTAATTAATTGAAGTGATATAATGTTAATTAACTTACATTAATTTAACCAGAACTAGAAGTGCCGTATTTAATTTTGTTTTAGCTCATCTTTCTCGGTGGTGTTGGCGATGTTGGGTTCGTATACATATTTAAACTCCAATTAATACATTAATTATCTATTAATATTTAGTTTTATATGACAAGTGTTTTAAATATTCTAATTCATTAAATTTGGTGCCCCAAAACGAAAGCTTGATTGTTTTTATTGTGCAGGGAAAACTTTGAGGAGAAACTGAAGAAAATACTCCCAAATAAAAACACAAAACTGGTACTACCAGCAGCGTAAGCAATAATTTATGTACATTACGATTTCACGTATTCTTAATTGATATAAAAAGCTATGTAATATAATATTATTATGTAATGCTATGAAGCTTTAATTACAATGAGGTTTAAATTTTCAGAATGGAAATGTACGTAAAATTGTATAATAAAGTAGTACCGTCCTGGTGGGATTGTCAACCGGGTTATGAAGGGGGAAAAGGTGGTCCCGAAAGAATTGATACGTTCATAGATGTCCAGGCTGTTCGAAAATCTCATTCTGCAATAATGCAGTTGATTGATAAGGAGGTTTCAGATTTTATTAAAAATTAAAATTACCTAAAATATTTATTGAAATATTAAAAACAATTATAAATTAAAATTTAATTAATTATTAATACACATTTTTAATTAACACGCGATATTCCTAAATTGTTTTTCAGGCTCTGCAAGTGCCCAGAAATAAAATAGTTGTAGGAGGGTTCAGTATGGGCGGAGCTTTGGCACTCTACACGGGCCTAAATAGCAGGGGGCTCGGAGGAGTATTTTCCATCGCAGGATACATTCCAGATCAAAAGAATATAAGTTTTTCAACAGATTTTCCAGTGTTGCTGATGCAAGGAGAGGGCGACGCCATTATCCCAATACAGTTTGCTCAACATGCTTGTAAAGTCTTAAAGTTAAAAAATGTGGAGCACGAACTGAAGAAATTTCAGATAAGTAGACACATTCTCTCGGACGAAATGTATGCTGAAGTTGGAAAGTTTCTCAGAAGATGTATTTAAAAGATCCTCGTGTAAAATTTCGTTTAGAATATTGATATGTAATGCGTTCTACTATTAATGGTTCCCATAAAATTACCATTCTGTGGACAAGGTTCAGGATACGGGAAATAAATAAATATATATCATGCAAAACATGGGGTTGAGTTGTAGTACCTAGGTTAAATTTTTATATAAATAAAAAATAAATGAATTTTGCCGATTTTTGCCCAGGTGTGCACACAAAAGTTTGACTAAACACAAGATATCATTAACGAGTATAAAATACAAGTATTTTCATGCACGGCATTCGACTCTAATATTACTTTGCGTGTGAACGAAGCGACTGAATGAGAAATCTTGATTTTTTGTACCTTTTCACACGGAGCACTCGTTCTCGTTCTCGTACTGCAGACTGCAGTTAAGGAGCAGAGCAGGCGCGTAGCCTCAGATCTCTGCTGGGGGGTGCTTTGATCAAGAATTCTGTACACATAACGTATTTAATGCTATAAATTACAATAGATTGTGACAG
>JAQFYC010004058.1:0-18435 GCA_034694165.1 Tomocerus mixtus | reverse complement strand
AATAAAGTTATGGTAAAATAAGTCTAAAAAATTATGGCAAAGTAAGTTTTTATATGGGGCCATTAAATATAAGCCATGAAGAAATATTAATTTACATATTAATATATTATATAATAAAATAATATTTTCTATTTCTTCCGCAGAGAGACGGTGCAGCTTGCAAAACTTGGTTTTGGTTCCGTTTGTTCATCACCCTGCTATTTGTGATTGTGAGTATAATTTCGATCATCACCCTGAAACACGACTGGGTGGACTGGGCCCTGGAGCCTCTGAACTTGTACAGAGTCTACGCTCTGATTGTTGTCAATGAATTCAGGAAGGAGATTATCGCCACCAGTGGCAGACTGAAGCTCAGGGCTTAGACTTAAATACATAATCCAATCAATTTCCTGTCATGTCATGTCATGTTGTACGTTGCGTCTTGTCAGTCAATTCAAATTCAACTTTGTCTCGTAATATACGCCCCTATACTATATACCAAGTGTTACAGGGCAGATACTAAGTATCATAGAGCCGAAACTAAGCAAAGTAATTAAGCAATTAAGCAATGTACCCATCTTAAATGTAATTTACTTAATGGCTACAGTAAATATGTGTAATAAATACTTACAAATACAAAATCAATGTATACCTTCAGCTTTCAATGCAAAATAGTGCATTACTCTTTTTATAGTTTAATTTCTCATACCAATTTACTGACAAATTTTAATACTGCAGCCAGACATGGCACGCAAAATATTTTCTAATATTTTCAAATGCGAAAAAACGAAATATTTTAAATTTTTTATCACTGTAAGATGATAATGGTCCTTCGAGCCACGTTTTCATGGCTGATCCCAATGTAAACTTACATAAGACCATAATGGTCCTTCGAGCCGGACTTTCCTGAAAAGGGAAATTAATTCATGCCTGATCCCATTGTAAAATTTAGTTAAAAGTAGTTTAAGCATTTACCAATGTGTGTATTATGTATGTCTGTATATAGTGTAAGTGTATGTGATTTGATTTGGGTAATTAATGATTAATTAAGCTTTGTTCCATTTTAATCTAGATTAATATTAATTTAGTTAGATTATATCTGTTATTATTTCATTATCATTATCACTATTTTTCATTTGGTTAGTTGTTAACATTTCGTTCTATTTAAATATTTCCTGTATTACATAAATACCTCACTATTGAGTATTGAAGTTAAAATATGTATTAAAAGAACAATCCTTTCTGATTAAAGTCACATTAATTATAAGTTTTACATATTCCTGTTTGTGGTATTGAAATACAAATAGTGTTGCACTTAAATGTCATTAAATTGCGTATTATTGTATCCTTATTAGTTAAACTGCAACCTAGTTATTTTTATCGTGGAGTATAATGTGCAATATTTTCAAAGCTAAACTAGATTAATAGATTATTACTATTGTATTATAATAGCATATAGTAATTACTGTATTGCAAATTATTGGTTAAAGGACAAGTAAATAATTACAGTACTGTTAGTGTTAAAGGAGCAAAAAACATGCAAATTTTTTATTTCAAAAAATAAATTACATGATAATACCTATGCAAGAATATTTCCTACATTTCTAATTTTTATTTTTGCATATTATAAATAGTATAAATTTTGATTGCCATATTTTCAGAAGGAATCACCAGTCTGAGTATCATGAAGCAAATTAAAATGGATAAATAATTAACCATTGCAAAACAGATGTAACCAATTGCATGTCAAAAGAAGTGCATAAAATAGAATGGGCAGTTGTGCCATGTACTGATTATTACTATAATCAATTTGTTCTAATAGCCTTCCCATTTGCAAAAGGTTAATTAATTAAGCTACCGCATGTTAATTACACGCTTCAAATACTATCTAGAATATAAGAAAATTCTACGGAACAAAAGAATTCCCATGTTGATTAGTATTGCTTTATTACTTCTTGATTGTTCTGAAAATAATATTATTAACATGCAAAGTATAAAGAACTAGCAAAAAATAACCATTTCAGCAATTGACATTCAGTTTGTGTGTAAGTAAAGAGAATAACATTGAATTTATTCTCTTAGGAATCTTCAATCATGTAGCTAGAAGAAATTACTTAATTAATATTTAATTCTTTGGCACACCATTGCAATTTTCATGAAGGTATTATAATATTATAAGTGTTTCAATTATGTTTAGTATAAAATAATAACGCAAAATTAAAATTACTGATTATTAAGTGTAGGAGAAGACACTTTCTGTGGATAAATTGACTGTCTGTCTGTCCGTCTGTTTGTCCATGGACACTACAACTTTTGACAGAGTTGACCGATTCCGTCGATTCGGGTGAGATTTAGTACAAAGGCTGTTATATTGTCTTGAAATGTGCAAATATTACAATGGTCACAATTAAACTGTGGCAAAATAAGTTGGAAATCATAAATCATAATTTCTGTGATTTTTAACATATTTAGTTTAACAAGGTTTAACAAATGGTTTTATTTGCCAGCAATTTTACTTATACAATTATTAAATTACAACCAGATAGCAATAAACATAGGAAAGAACAACAGATGAACCGAGATTTTCACGTGGGTGGCTACATCTTCACTGTCTTGGGGTTCGCATTTACCTCTAACGTATCTGTGACGTGCCTTGCAACTACACCGGAGACCGACATAATTATACCCGGTTCGACAAACGGAACCAGGTTGGCATAGATCCTTTGACTTTGCCACAATTCTAGAAACTTTTCCCTTACTCTCGATTTGTCCAGAGGGAATTATAACGTCATGTCCACATTTACTATGATGGCCTGCATTGTAAAAAATATTTATTATACCAACAGAATATCTTATTGTGTTAAAATTGCAAACATTTTAACAGTCGATTTTAAAGGTAAAATTGAAAACAATGATTGTTTTGACTTTTTATCGTGCGTTTCATTTTTAATTTTTGGGACACTTTACCGTGCGTACTAGTAAATTTGTTTAGTATTGAATTTTTAATTGTTAACAAAATTATTTTTTTAAAACCTTTCTCAGCAGGAATAAAACATTGCCCAGCTTTTGCATCTGGTTTCTTTTTACTATAATGAAAAATGTGAGGAATCCATACTGCTTGTTCTCCCAAGGCTAGTAAACATTTGCAAGTGCCCAACGGAAATTGCTTCTCTAAAAGAAAATAAAAATGATTTTTGCACATAACTTCAATTTTTAGTTTTTATTTACTTTACAAGTCTTTTGCAAAGAAAAATAACATTTAAAAATAAATTGGCGAAAATCTAAAACTGTCTGAAAGTAATGAAATCAAAGTTTTACTTTCGAAAAGCAAAAACAAAATTTCCCAAAATAATTGGGGAAAATAAAGGGTGGAAAAATATTTCGATTTTCTTCACTTTCATTTGGAATTAAGTTACTTTTTCAATATTTGAGCTTGAAAAATGAGTGAAAAGTTGCAGATTGTGGAAAACACAAAATAATTCCTATTCTTACCGGCCTTCTGAACTTTTACTGGCGCTCTGGGGTCGACTGTCGTTTCTTCGACAAAATTTGGAACGCATTCAAGTCTGGAGACCTTCCAGCTGCAAATTGCGAATTCAAAATTTTCGGGAGTTGCAGCACTTTTGCCCAACTTGTCTTTTTTCACTTCAACATCTAAACCAGACATTTGTACTTCATTGATTTCATCTGGTGTAGATCTGCACTGAGCACCTATTTCGATACCACTTCCAATATAGTAAACCATTGGGGTTTGTACTGATAACTCTGTAGGCTTGTCCCCAGTGTCTGCAATTTAAGTAGACCAAAAAATCATTAACATTTTGCAATACTGTTTTATTTTAATTTTGGTTGGAGAAAAGAATCTGGGTTTCAAAAGACTTTTTTAATAATGATACTTTTTCGGTGCAAACATTTTTTGGCGCAATCATGTATAAGAACTTTGAGTATTTCCAAGGTTGGTGCAACCATTTTATTTTATTATTGAAAATTATAGATTATATTATATATAAATAAAGTGTTTGCTTCCACCAACCTTGGAAATATTCTAAGATGCCGTAAATGTTTGCACTACTACGCTTGGAAAAGTCCTCATTAAATGTTTGCACCGAAAACGTATTTCGAAGTTCTTTTCAAACCTAGGTTCTTTCTCTTTCTCCAACCTTGATTTGTATATAACTTATCACATCATACGATTATGCCAAATAATTTAATTTCTTACCAAATACGCAAAACTTGGGTGCTGGTGTACCTTTGGGAGGGGGTGGACCTGTGGCTGCACATATTTCCTCGTCGGGGTCACATTCAGTATTATCATTGCAATCTTCATCAACTGCAAAGCCAGAACCAAAATATTACACAGTTAAAATATCCACCAGAAGTGTGTGTAGCATACCAATTACCTAATAATTAATTATTACTATTTTTTACATTCTTATTCTTACTCTTTGTGCAAATCTTTTCACTTGGTTTAGTTGGATTGGCCTCACACTTTTCGTAGGTTGGGTAACAGGCACTATCGTCTATGCATGGATATTCCTCTGCACGGTCAGACAGAACCCAAGAAATAATAATTAACATTCAACATTTTACAACAATTTTCATTTTGTCATTTTAACCTACTTAAATGTAAAGTAAACCGTAATCTAACCCCTTATCCCTACTCCATATTGTAATGTACCAAAATACTAATGACCAATTTAATATTTCTTACCCTTTACGCAAGTCTTCTTCACTGGAGCTCCTCCAGGTGGTGGAGCACCTCCAGGTGGTGGAGGTGGAGCTCCTCCAGGTGGTGGAGGTGGAGCTCCTCCAGGTGCTGGAGGTATTGAGTTATCTTTACATATTTCGCGGTTTTTGGTATAACAGTCTCTTTGAGATTGGCATTCCTGACCAAGTGTAGCACGGCCAATAGCACGTGTGTGTGACCGCGATGTATAATTTCTTTTAGACGAAAGTCCAACAACGCGTCTTTCATCACTTTTTCCTTTGTTTTCGTTAAGGTCAAGGTCAAGGTCAACATCTTCAGAATCAGAATCGAGCTCATTGTTTTCGGAAATTGATCTAATTTTTACTTCTTCTTCCTCTCCATCAAAAACGTCTTCGTCGAATTCAAGAGGAGTCCGGGTCTCTTCGCCTGTTTTGATATCAGTGTACACAACTTCGAATGGTCGCGGCTCTTCCATTTCTCGAATGTTAGAGTTAGGATCCATTACACGCTCCCAGCCGGAAACCATCAAAGATGAAGAATATATCAATAAAAGTATCAAAACGTGTCCAGGAAGCATTTTCTTCATGTATAGTCTGTTAATAAGTGAATTTCGAACACGAAATTGCATTATCATATCCTTTTTTGCCTATTTATCTGAAACACTTTTATCAAGAAGTTGCGAGTTTCTATCTCAGAAGATCTTTTATCCTCTCTTATTGCTTCTTGACAAAAAAACGCCTGATTTAGGTTTTTTCATTAACACAGATTTTCTATGGAAACATTATCGCCATAACGCTTTATTAATTTTTTTCATGTAGTTATATGGGCCTATTTCACTCAGGTGGTTATATGTTAAAATGTTAATGACCATAATTTTTATTTTTATTTAAAACAGTTTTACACATGGAATTAACTAAGTACAAAAGCATTAAATATTGGAAAGAGCAAAAGAATTATCGCGACTTTGATATGGGCACCAGCTCCTTCGCATATGCCTTTTTTAACGTTAAGTTTGTACTGTGGTTTGCAACTGCACCGGAGGCCGACATAATTATACCCGGTTCGACAAACAGAACCAGGGGCACAAAAATCCTTTGAGTTTCCTACAAGTTTAGTAACTTTTCCCCCAGTGTAGATTTCTCCAGAAGGAATTACAAGCTCGTGTCCACATTTACTATGATGGTCTGTATTGTCAAAAATATTTGTATTATTCATTTTAATACATCTTAATTACATGAAGATATTATTTAATGTTTATTGTATTTTTCGAAAATTCAAACAGCTGATTCCAAATGTAAAATTGGAAACATAAGTACTTTTTTTTTGTTACCGCGTCTTAGTCTTTGATTTTTAGGTTTCCATTTTACAGCTGTTTGCCATAGTTTATTATTATATTTAAACTTTTAATCGAATATTGTTTGTCTCGAACCTTTGTTAATTGGAATAACACATTTTCCATACGGAGTCATCTTTTTTTTAGTGACACCAAATTTGGGTACCCAAAATGCCTTTTCTCCCAATGCAAGTAAACACTTACAAGTGCCCAATGGAGATCCTGTAATTTAATCCAATAATATTTTTTAAAGTGAAATATATTCGATACAATCCTAACACCTACCTGATTTTATGCAATGGCATTTTTACACTTTGCATTTCTTTTGACTTTATAAAGTTTAGGGTTTCTGACAAGGGAAAGCATGAAAAATGATAATAAATTGCCAGAAAATAAATACTCTCTAACGAAAATTCCCCAGATTCAAAAAATACTAAAATGAAATAGGAAACTGTCTTTTCCAGACAAATATTGAAATAACCGGTGAAAATAGATGACGGCACCTTTAAATATTTCAATTTCATTAGCTTATTTACTTGCAGTTTTTGTACCTGTTGATTTTTGTGCATTTTTAAATTGTTGATAAGTAATTCATTATCTCTTGGTGCTCTTAACAGAATTAGAAAAATTTTACTAACACTGACAATTGTGGGAACTACAAAATACTCAAATATTATTCCTTCTTACCGCCATTATTATTGCCCGGAGGATTTGTGGCAGGGTCGACTGTCGTTACATCGTTATCATCAGCAACACATTCAAGTCCGGAGGTCTTCCAATTACAAACTGGGACATCATTTTGTCCTTGTCCTAACATTTCCTGTTTTGACGTAACTGCTAAGTCAGATATTTGTACATCGTTTATTGAACCTGGTGTGGATTTGCAGCGAGCACCATAATTGAAAACGTTTCCCCTATAGTAAACCATTGGAGTTTGTATTGATGGCACAACTTCTGCAATTTAAATTAATTAGGCAAAAAATCATTAACATTTTGCGATAAGTTACCAATGTACATGCATATTTATAGGGTTTTGCGCAATTAATATTCTTCAGCGAGTGATTAATCATCACGGGATAACTCAACGGTGCTAGTGCGCTGGTACAGCTGCCTTCGAAATAGTGATTATTTTGGTTTTGTGTGAAAACACATTCGTTTGCGCAGCCGCAGAAGCGTGCGCTCCACGCCAACTGAGTGCTTTACGGGGAAATCTATGGGAAATACCCGCTAATTTTTGAAATTTCTTACCCGTTTCACAAATCATGGCTCCTGATGAAGGGCTTGGACTTGGATTATCCACACATTTTTCGTTATTGCTACTATCACAATCAGAATCATCGGTGCATGGGGTTGGGGTGCCACTTCCAGAAGCAATAGATGACGATAATATTAATATCAATATCAAAAAGTGTCCACCAATAATAACACGATACATTTCTCCAGAAAATATTTTTATCCTTATATTTGCATCCCACTGACAACTGACTCCCACCATCCCGAACCAAGTCGACATATGTATTATACTTTAATTGAAACACTTTTATCAAAAAGGATAATTCTACACACATAGTAGTTTGTTTTTCGACCATCGACTCGACAAATCTAACTTCGTAAACTTTGCCCTAAAACGTTATAGGTATTTTGACTTTAGATTTTTATTTTGTAGTCAGAAATACTCATTGCCCAGGTACCTACATGAATATTGTAGATATTCTTCATTTAATTGAGTTATTACTATTACATGATTAACAGTAATAAAAGTTGTATCTATTATAAATTATAATAAATAAAATTTATTATATGTATATATTTTATTTATTTATTTATTATTCGACAAACACAAAGTATTACATGTTTATACAATGCATATTGTGTAGAAAGGATTGAAGTACTACCTAGTAAGATGCAATATGTAGATGTATGTAAAATGAACCAGTTCACCTTTAATTTGAGTGCAAGCCACGCACACAGACAATTAGCATGTTTCCGCATGAAATACCATAATCGTCCGCAATCATACAGCATCATGATCATAATTGATCTTTTATTAATGATTTCAGATTCCAATATGATTATATTTACAGTACACTGACATGACCTTGTTTTTCAACGCATTTTTTATTGCTTTACCCTCTACAAATCATTTTGACAAACTATGTATGAGTAGGATTGGATGTAAACGTAATTTATGTTACCTTTTGCTAGAATGTCAAGGACATAAATATTATAGGTACTCTATTTGCCTAGCTAAATGTATTAAATATGTCAAAATTATAAATCTGGTAAGAAATTAACTATACATCATTGGCAATTTGAACTTGATCAGAATTTTAACTTTTATTTGCGTTGTAGCGCAAATAAGATCTTCCAAAAATATTGCAAAATGATCATTCTAACTTTCAGACTCAAAAACTAACGAAAATTCTAATTACACTTGCAATTATTGCGAGTTAAAGAAAATTGAAACTTCCATTTTCGTGCAAATTATTTTTTAGAAGATCCGACCCGCGCCTTCTACAACACAAATAATTTAATTGTAACATTATGTAGGATAAGTATCAAGATTTCTAATGAAATGATGTATGTATATATATAGGCCTTGTCTCTGTATATTTAATTGCATTGTAGTAAATAATTCGTTCTGAAATTCTGAAATCAATTACTGAGACGGAGATTAAACATTCATTCTGACATTCCCTGTATAATCTGTGTAAACTTTTTCCATAAGAATTCATTATTTACATAAGTTATAAGTAGGTAAACTATTATTACCGTCTGTCTACAGATCCGGAGGCCTAACAAAAATAAAGTTATCCCAAAAAAGTACAAAAATATTAAGATTTGGTATTCACTGTTCAACCTTTGCTCTTGAAAATATTTTCAAGAACAAATCTCTTGCAACAACATGCTGTGGTTATACAATTACAATTTACAATTACGGAAGCAGTTAACCTCAAATGCTCTAGCATTTAGTTAGTATACGAAGTAAACATAGTCTAATATATTGTAATAAATTCTGCTAGATTTTTTCCTAGGGGTTCGCTAACAGGCCTGAAGTAAGTGTAAGTGTATCCGTATATTTTTCACAAGTTCAAGAATATAATAGGACACGATAGCTTTGCAAATGTAATATTTTGTTATTATTATAATGTGCTCAATGTTAAGCTCAAAAATCCTGCTTATGATATAAAGAGGAAATATTTATTTCTTCCGCTGCCATTCTATACAAAATCATCTCTAACTAACAGTAAGCGTGTTTGTGCCTAATAAAATTTGAAGTTATCGCTGCTTCCTTCTTAAAATATTGTGTTTACATTTACTTTCATTTATATATTTCATTTTCAGAAATAGTTCCAATTTGTAAATAGACAACAAAACGAAAGTCGACTCAAGGGATCGAAAATATTATAAACATGGATTCTGTCAAGGTGAGACTAAAATATATTTATGGCTTATGGTAATGATTGAATATTAAAAATTTTAAAAATAAATAAATGAAGAATTAAAGGCGTATTGAAGTGTATTTTGTGCTATTTTCTTAGATTATCGTTTTACTTTGTCTTCTTGTTGCATCAAGGTACCCACGTAAAACTTATTAATGGATCGGGATTCAAATTGTTTTGCTCCGATCCATAAACTATACCGTATTTGCCATGGTTTATTACATCTTCTAAATATTACATTTAAATTATTCACAGTTCGGCAATCTTCAGATTGAATAACGGAAGCCGAAACCTTGGAATTGGAAATGTTGGAGATGGAAACATTGGATTTTTTAACAGGGGATCAAGAAATCTAGGAATTTTCAACAATGGAAATAGAAACTTTGGAAACTTTAACAGACGGGCAAATGCAAATGTCGGCTCATTTAATGTCAATGGAGATAGAAACATCGGATTTTTCAATGCCTACACACAAGGGAGAATTGGAGCAGCATCTCTACTTACTGTCAGAAATCCCTATTCTCAAGGAAAGTAGAAAAATCAAAAGTCAAAACTTTATTTACGAATTCTATTTATTAAATAATTAGCATTATCCCATTGTATTGTATTGAACATGTACTATTATTTTTATATATGAAACTTAAGTATGTAAAATAGTTAAACTAATTTTACAATGTCTGTAATGTTTTTTGACTTTTGTGCAAGTGCAAGCATAAATCTATTAAATAAAATAAATACAAAATAACGCCGAAATAAAAATTTGCTCATTTTCTTAATATGCTATATATGAAAAAATGAATAGGCCAAATGTGGTCAAAATATTCCGACAATTAAAATAATAAAGTTAATTTTAATTAAGTTATTGATATTTATTATATACTGTACAATAAATTACAACTAATCCAATATCTTAGATGACTCTTATAAACGATTAACAGGATTTAGGGTTGTCATTTCTTAGAAGGAACATTTAACGCAGCTACAAGTTGTCTTGTGATTTTACCAGTAGGACCTTTTGGAAGTTCGGGTACGATAAATAAGCCACCCTGTAGATGCTTGTATGTTGGAAGATTTGCTGTATACAAACACAGCAGTTTTGAATCTGATTATTTAATACAAAAGACTTGTGTGTTTTCCAGTAAATTCTTTAAATATAAATATTACCGTGAGCAAAATATAGAATTTGCTCCGAAGTTGTGCTAATCCCGGGTTTCAGGGTTACAAAAGCTCTGGGAATCTTCTCACTTCCCCCTTTGGGGTCCGGTATCCCAACTGTACAGACTTGCTGTACTGCGGGGTGTTTGTAAATTACTTCGTCAATTTGCGAAGGGTAAACCTAAAATTTTTGCACAACCTTGTAGAAAAATTACTCAATGCATGCATGTATGGAATGTTGTTTAAGTTTTTCTAATTTTCCAATTAATTTAAGGTTGTTCATTAAAAATCGTTGATAATTGAAATTAACCCTTATATGTGAGGTAAGGAGAAAATTTAAAATATATTGTTAGACATTTTTCAAGGAGAATTATTGCTTATTACATGATTTCCTGCGCATTTGAACATTTCCTTGTATCTTCCAACATGAAATATAAATCCATTTTTGTCAAAATATCCCGTATCTCCCGTTCGAAACCATCCATCGGAAGTAAATGCATTTTTTGTTTCCTATTTTGGGAATACATTAATAAATTGTACATCGGTATGTATGCATTATAATAGTTTTTTACATAAAAAACAAAATTCTCGTACTTCAGGCTGAAGAAAATATTCATTAAACATTGCGACACTCTTTAAACATATTTCCCCTTCTTGATTCGCTCCCAGGGCATTTCCAGATTCAACATCTCTGATTTGTAAAGAAGTTCCTGGACTTAATTTCCCCATTGAAGTAGGTGGCCAACCTGGGATATTTTTTAATGATTTTGAATTTTGGTAATGAATTGCGAGGATAAAGCCAATTTCACTAAATTAATTACTTACCTGGATATTTTTTAACTTCATCTTCCGCTTTTAATTTTCCATGAGCCATCGACACAGGAGCGCATTCTGTGGCACCATATCCCTATATCAAATTGTAAGCTATTTAATTCAAATGTTCTAATTGAGTAATACTGGAATTTTGGACAAACTTTGCACAAAGTTGTAAACATATTACACTGGCCTGGCCTTGCGCGTGGTTTTACGTGTTCTTAATTTTAAAAACGTTTTACTCAGATAGCCAGTCAGCGTTTTTGCGCAAAATTTTGTCAATTATTTGTTCAAATTACAATTCCAAATTCGCTTAAATTTGGAAGTTTGCTTTTCAATTCTTTTTCCAGGGAAGGGTCAATTGTCGTTCCAGATGTGACTATTGCCTCGATACAATGCTTATCAAACTTCTCAATCGTATTCCAACCGATAAGTGATACCAGAAATCCAGGAAATCCAAAAATAAATCCAGGCTGTAAAATTAGATAAATACTGTTTACTACCAATAATAAAATGATGGATTTTAGAGCTGATTAGTTTAATTGGTTATGGTAAACAAAAATGCGAAATTAATTTAAGCAGATTTAAATTATTTGCATGCATTTAATTACGAATTAAAAATAATTGCAAAAATTATTATTATTGACCTGCAAATAGTTACCTTGTAATTTTGTACACACTGAAGAAGTGTTTCAGGGTTTAGTCTAGAAGTTACAAGGGAAACTTTTCCTACGACCATTAAAGTCATAACTGTTGAAACGGCACTAACGTGCGGGGCTTTCCCAAGAACCAAATTCGGTTTATGTTCACTGAATGGAAATACCCAACCCCCAAGTGCTGCAGAATTGGCCAATTGTTTATGAAGGTAAACAGCTCCTTTACTCCGCCCCGTTGTTCCACTTGTGGAAATTATAACGGCGGGGTCTTCTGCTCCAATTTCCAAAGTCGGACATTCTATTCAAAAAATATTTATATTATTTACATCTACATCCTTAATTTCTTTAAATATTGTAATTATTGTAGTCTTCTGGTAAATACCTTTTCCATCATCTTTGAATAAATCGTAAATAGAAGGATAACCATCAGCTCTACCCACGACGATAATTTCTACATTCCAGGGAACTTCTTTCACAGCCGAGGCGCAAGTTACAATTAATGAGGACTCGCAAAATAACCATTTGACTTTCGACTCAACAATTATCTCACGTACTGTTCCTAAATATTTTTTTAAAATTAAAATTAAAAAGAGAAAACAATCACAGTTCATTTCACATATAAGGATTCCTTCTAAAATAATTGTAACACAATAATTAATTCCAACCCTGTAATTCTTCCGGATAAATTCCCCTCACATTTCCATTTGCTCTCCATATCCCCATAAAGAACAAATGCAGCTTGACAACATCAAATTGCATGTATGCCACGGTGTCGCCTTTTCTCAGGCCTCGCTTGTACATTGCACTTGCCATATTACGGGACAAATCTTTAAATTGTTGGTAAGTAAAGGATTCTCTTGTAACGCCATCAATCTGCATATTATAATAAATATAATAGGAAACATAATTTTTGTAAAATCCAATGCAAGGTTTGTTTTGCTATTTATTTAACTTATAATGTAATGTAATATTTGTATAGTTAAAATGTCTTAAGTTTCTACCGTATATGTTGATTTCCCCTTGGCTATATGCTCATCTACTTTAGCCAGCAAATATTCTGGAAGTGTTTTATTAATAGATTCGAAAGGTGGGCCGTGCAGTGTCAAGTTTTCGTCCATTTTTTCAATTGGAAGATTTACTCAATTTTTACTACTTAATTGTTAAATAAAATAATATAGTTTCTCATGCAGGTGTTATTCGTATGAACTGTAAAAATATATTTAATTTAAATATATTGTTTAAGGTTAGCATGCTGGAAGCTGATATTGATATCTGAAGGACAGAAAGTTCATTATTTAGTAATTGGATAATATGCTGATATGGTAAGTACATTTTTAGTGCCCCTGCCCATCGTGGATTACCTGATAGGAACTTTACTTCCCTATTTAATATAGTGTAGGTAAATTAATTATCTTATATTAATTGTGCAAGATAAGGGATAATAAAGTGTGGAGATACTATTCGTATATCGTATTCTGTGTACACAATGTGTATTTGACTCATACAGCTAAATAAAGAGCATTAATTTAATTTACCATCACTTATAAATCGTTTAAAACATCCTAACCGTATTTGGATTCTTAATAATGGTTCATGGTGAAACCGTAGGTATCCAGATCATCTTTGTCTTTGCAGTTTTATATTTACCTGTGTATGAGTAAATTTTAATTAGCTATGTTCTACTGTTGCAGTTTATATGCATTTCAAAGTTTTTAAATATTATCATTAGATAACCTTTCATTTTTCGTATTTATGCATGAATAAATCGTAAAGCTAAACATCCAGACCATTGTAAAAAGGATGCAACCAATTGCATATGGTTGAGCTAAATAGTGTCACTAACGTAAATGATTGTGACTTGTGACAATAGTTTAAATGACGCTTATAATTACAACCATTTTTGAATTCTCACATAATCGCATATTGCCCCAGGTTTAAGGTGAAGTGAGATTCATAGTTATTTTCCTGACGTCATCAACTTTCTGACGATTCCCTACTTGCCATATATTGTCATTTAAAAACTTGGCATAACTCGAAGGGGGTGTGGCTAATGTCGGTCAGTTACGAATTGAATCGGTTCCTTAGTCATAAAATATGTGTACCAAATATCACCGGACTCGGCCAAAAGTTACATTCAATAGTGTCCATGGGTAGACAGATGGACGGGCCAAATCTTCTTACAAAGTGATTTTTCAACCACTTAATAAATACAATATTCCATATATCCATATTTGCCATGGTTTATTCATAACTTTTATGTATCACAGTATAAATATTTGATTTTTGAGCAAGTACTAATCTTTTAACCGTATTTTACTCCTGTATTATCATAATAGCTCGATACTAAACGTTTACGTTGTAATTGTAACATGGTAATGAGAAAACAATCGATTTTTGTCATGAATAAATCAGGCATCAATTATCGAAATGTTTCTACATAGGTTACTTGTGTACCTACATAATTTAAACCCCCATCGTGAACAACGAACATCGAGAACATTTGCGTGTACAGAATATTAGATAAATATGTAACACACTATATTTATTCATTTATTTATTCGACATGCCAAACTTCACAAATATTTCCAATCGGTTTTAGTGCTGCAGGCGGATTTAGTTTGATTATTATTAATGACAGGATTATTTACTATAGAAAATGTAATTAAGTACCAAGATACATAGTATGAGTTACCTTACCTAATCAAATTGATAGCGGGGCGGGGTGGTAACCTGCTTTGCTAATCATCAAAAATGGTATACTTAACGAAATCATAATCAGTATTAAGTTGGGAAATAATTGGGCACACAATATCTGCCAATTGCTAACAGTTGACTCAAAAGGCTACATTATACTATTGACGTAAAATATTTTACAAAAAACAAGTGAATAGAAAATGGGGAAAATAATTTGGAAATTACTGTTTTCCCTTTTGGGAGTAATTTTATTGATCAGAAATACGAAAGCAAGAGGAATACTGGGAAGGATTTCTTTGGCTGAATCAGATTGTTACACAAATATCATATTTTACGACGATATCTCCAATTTTTTTGAAGAATCATTACCGCTCCTGGAAATCCCAATTGCCGTGACGAGAATTAATATCCTTAAGGAATCATTTTCAACGAAGTATAATTGTTCCGCAAAAGAATTGGAAAATCCCATGGTTCAAGATGATAATACCGAAGAGGTACCTTCACCTTGCAATGATATTTACAAAATGATGAGCGGAAAAATTCCAGCGCCTATTTCATTATCTCGACTTCGATGCCTGGTTCATATTTCCGTGGATTTGAATTCTAAGAGCATATTCGATGTGATCTTAACCGAATTCTTCACCACCCACTTAAGTTTTCCATTCCCAGCCCAACTGGATTCAATTGGGAGAAGATTCTCGTGGGACAAGGCCTTTAGGCCGAACTACGTCAATTTCCCTACTGTTTATTTTCTCGTGAACAAGGAAATAATCAAGGAACCTGTAAAACAGAGAAAATTCTTGAAGAACATTGCACACAATTTTCCTGGGCTTAGTCAGATGTATTTTGTGATATCCCTGGATGAAAACGACAATGATGTATATTTTATTTGCGGAAAATGCTACTCTTGGGGTTCAAGGGAGAAATTTCTGTTTTCAGACACGCTGGAGTATTTGGGATATGAAATATCATTATCCTGGAAAGAAAATGAAGTTTTGAGAGCCAAAGCCAAAGCCATTGAAATAATAAGAAAGAGCGTTTTTGCAAACGAAAAATTGAATTACTACATAGACAATGAACAGTTCGATTCATATTGCAGTTACCCATTAACAAATGACTATTTTCGACCCGCTTTCAAAAGAAACGACTTTAAAATCGAATTTACACTACTTTCGATTATTTTACACGATTTTCCAAATTCAACAATGCGCAATTTCTATTACGATGGCGATCAACAGTACACTTGTTTCGGGCGCAAAGATTTTGAATTCTCAATTTTGGTATTTTATGCTTTCCCGCTGGAGAATTCGCATGACTTTAATATTGCCCTTGGTGTGGACAATTATAATTTTGTATCCTGCGTCGTTTTGGAAGATGCCAGCCTCTCATTTTACGGATACCTCAGGCCTTTTGAGGGGTCTGCTTGGATTGCAATTTTAATAGCGCTGGTAATGGTCACAGTTTTCTTACCTGTGTTTCTCCTTCTTTCTGGAAAATTGGAGGATAAAGATAAGTTCATATTTGTATTCCTCTGCTGCGCATGTATTTTAAATGTGAGCTACTCGATCCCTCGACGTTACACGAAATATATTTGGGTCAGATTCACAATTGGCCCCTTCCTCCTTGGATTCATTGTCCTGACGAACTGCTACAGCGGGGTGGTAATCAGAGATTTGACAGAGCCGAGATCCGTTCGAAATATTGAATCCTTTGACGATCTGGCAAAAGTTAAAAGCCTGGCTTTGTTTAGCCCACTAGTGATGTCGACGGTTAATGAACCATTTGTATCGAAAAAGGGGTACGAAACGATAATTAGTTATTACCATTGTAACAAGCGACTAAATAATACATTGGATGACACCTGGCTGGATAACGAAGAAATTCCATTTGAAGTTAGGGAAGATTGCCGCTTAGGCATGGAAGTACTACAGAACCCTGATTATGCTAATATGTCCAAGGAGACCTTGCAAGAAGCATTAAACCTCTGTGGACAAATTAGCAATTGTAAGTTTGATGTTGTCAGCTTTTATTCAAGAAAATGGAATGCATCAGTCCATTCGGAAAACTATCAAGATATTTCAAACCGTACAAGAGAAACACAAAGGGCAATTTTGGAAAAGGTACAATTCCCGCCAGAATTTTTTGAAAGTGGTACCACACCCCAAAAATGGATTTCTGAATGCAAAAATTCCGTATTTCTGGACAAAAAGAGCCAAATTCGCCGATTCCTCGATGATTCACATTGGCACTTTGGGGAAGAGAAAAAGAGCCATCCGAAGAAAAAATTGCATTTTGGCGACGGGGAAGACCCTATTTATTATACATATTCAACATTTTCAATTAGGAGCTCCGGACTAACCTATTTCCTGGATTTAATTTTCAAAAGAAGACTTTTTTCAGTTTCTCAATCAGGATTACTAGGAAAATGGTCCGAGTTTTCCCAAAAGTACAATTTCACTCTATGTAAACATTGTTTAGAAAAGGGCGGACCCCGCCCTCTGAGTTTTACAAATTCGAATATTGCAACCATTTTTCTTGTCTACTTACTTTTTTTCGCTCTTGTGCTATTAACTTTCATTTGGGAAATAAGGTTCCTTTGTTTGCTTTATATTCGTATAGCTTACTTTAGGTTAAAATGTTTTCTAGCAAAATCTCACCGTTATTTTTTAGAGCTCAAGGACAAAATAAGGAATTTTCTGATTACCAAAAGCAAGAGTATTTGGAGAAAGTTTAAAAAAGTTAAGACATTTCGCAAAGTTAAATAATATTTATTTTATTTTTTAACACACCCCCATTATTGAAGCAATATTCGTCATCATAACAGAAAATAATAAATATATGAAAATAGACATTTTATGTCAAGGTGTCGTTTTCTTGTTGGGAAAATTATAATTAAAATGAAGCTGTTTGAATTTTTAATGTGCATAGCTGATGATGCTTAAATTAAATTGGAAGTAGGCATATTATGTAGTTAAGGTACTGCTGACTGTATGTTATATATATAGTAGGTTGGTTACCTTTCCCACAGAGTAGGGTTTTATACTAATTAGGTGTTACATACCGTATACGTCAATTATCATAATTATCGTTCCAATGCCCCAAACACTTTCATGTTTACAATTTAATTTAATTTACTTACGAGGATAGCCCACCATAAGACACCCGGTTTTCGCGGGAATTGATTTTCTGGTACATCAAAAAGAGTCATTTTGTTCTCATCATACATAGCTTGACTTCATATGATGTACATTTCGACCTAGAATGCTTAGAATGTTAATTGAGCGCAACAATTATAAGAAATATATGTAACATGCATGTAAAAGTGTTTAGGATACTGAAAAATGTATATACTAAGATGGAATTCTATGTTTATTGTAATATTGTAATATTTTAGCATTGCTTACACTATTTGTAAGCATAAGCAATGCTAAACTGTTTTGTGTTGCTTAAGTTATAGTTTTGTCAACTGATGTCGTCTACTTAGCTTGTACTTATGGTAAATGGACATTATGAAGTCAAGATAATAGGATAATCAATTCAATAATTGTTCAATAAAGAATTTTGACACATTTAATATTTAAAGGTCATAAAGGCATACTAATTGTAACAATTTAGTGATAATTTAGCATAATCACACATAATCTTTCCTATTAT
>JAQFYC010004057.1:0-18437 GCA_034694165.1 Tomocerus mixtus | reverse complement strand
GTTAAAGAATGAGAAAATCTGATTAGGATGGTTGTGATGTCTACCTGGGATGTTGGGATCTTACTTAGGTACTTATTATACAAATGATATGGTAATGCAAAATGTTAGAATGCATGTTATTCTCCTCGTGGCATCATTTTTCTATAATGGTCACACTCAAGCCAAGCATTTTTTACAATAACTGCCATGGTGTCATGAAACCAATTGTCACTGCTAGATTAAGTTGATTGTATTATTATTGTACATGCCTAGATATGTAGTACCTACACTATACTATCCTTATCTTTATATGAATCCTAATGCAAGAATGCATCCAGTATATCACAAACCACAAATTCACTGCAGGAGATTGCACTTACACATTTTTAAACATATCGGAATCACGGTAACAAGCATAATAGCGTAATAAGAAAGTTAACTATTTGCCTTGCTCATCATCTTCCATTAAGATTTTTTATTAAGTTTAATGCCTACCTTTCATGCAAGTAGAACAAATTTTACGACTTACCTTCTTCTCTCTTTAGTATTGTGCTCTACTACAGTCTGTCTACCTAGACCATTTTGTAATATTAGATCACTTTTCTAGAGAATTCTCGTGTATATTTTTCCCTTGTTTTACTACAAGTGTGAATACAATGCAATAGTATGTGTAAATGGTAAAAAGCCTCAGGAATTTACACGAAGAGCATAAGGGAATGTTTAATGTGTGTGCTTGCGCTTAATAGAGATTATTATGCTATCTATCTTCTACGTAAGTTACAATTCCTATTTTAAATATTCTATAATATCTTACTCTCTGTTCAGTACAATGGTTATCTATTTACAATGAAGAATGCACGAATATCCACATTCTTAACGTCTTAACAACACTTAGTTGTTTTCGATGGGTGCTCTTAGCTCTTTATTTCATTCGAACTCTTTTATTGCATCTTGGCGCACATGTTACAAGTTGTAAAATGCTCAATGAGGCAAAATTCCTCAAGAAATGTAGGATATTCAACAAAATATAATGTAATACCTATAATCTTCATACAGATAATGAATAAAGCATTCAATATGTTGTTGTTGCATTATATGTATGGTACATATTACAGTAGAGTACAAAAATAAGTGGAAGAGATGATATAAATATATGGAATAAGGACATTCCTGCTTTTAATAGCATAAATCCTATGTACAATAGTTAAGTTTACAAACGAATGTCTGTTATACTTTATATTCATTCAATGCACATGTTAAAATACATAGATTACTGAATAGATACCTACTTTGGCGTTTGTTTACTAAAGTTTAGTAAGAATTCCTAGTTAGTACGTATACCTCGTAGTAATATAATGTTATGTGTGTGATGTGATATGAATGTGATGTTTGTCGTACGTAGCTGTTCACTGATCTCAAATACATCGCATTTTCAATCTACTACATGCAGCCAAAACACTTTTAGTTAGAAATACATTACATACATACACGTTCCTCGTTTTACATACAATGGATGCTCACGAAGAGAAGGAACATTTAAGAAACTCTTTAGAAGTTTCCTTGTGCAACTATTTGTATGTATATGTATATACGTGAAGGAAGGCAAGCAAACTGAAGGAATGGATGAAATGGATCGGATGGTCTCCTTACATACAGAATAACATCACGACCAAAGAACGAATCTTCTTCTTCAGGCCTTCATTCTCTTTGCCGTTTCTTTGGCTATTCTGTCTGTCTGCCTAGTGCCCTTCCTAGCCCCCAACTATTTCAACGAGACCTATTCATTCCTCTTCACATATAACATTTATATATCCAAAATCCTACTCTATATGTATGTAGTTTACTTACTTCAGTTCTGTTAAAGCTAAATTCTATCATCCTTTGTTGGTGTGTGGTGTGGTTTGGTTTTGGTTTACAATTTACACCACACCAAACCAAACGAAGCTTTACTAAGCTTAGCAGAGCAGACCCGGCAATATTAAATGTATGGAAAAAAGAATATTCCATAATATTACCTGGCTTGGCTTGGCTTGAGAGATGTAATATTCTGATGTGGGTTTAGTTTAGTTTGTATCCTACACTTACTTATATAGAGAATACACACCTAAACTACATAAACTAATAAATGCACAATCCCTTTTACTAGATTCTTAGTTATGAATCCAATCTGCTATCTCCATTTCATTCAAGGATTTATTGGATGACGTGACTACACAAGTTATACAGAGATATAAAATAATACTGCCTATAAACATTTTCCCTATTAATGTATGTATCTAGGTAAGCACTGCTGTATTAAGGAGTATAGTGTATAGACAGTTTTGTATACATATTATATGATAGGTTAGGTTACCAATAGGTTGTTTGTTTGCGATTCTGTTGCGTATACCAATACCTTTATGTACTGTGTTTTGTTTGTTGGATGTGTGAGGAAAAAATCCTGTTTCGTAAGGGGAAACTAACTATTTAGCAGTGGAAACTTTTACAATGCGCTCAATCCATCACGATCAAATGTTAGTTATTGACAACCAATCTAATACCCTAGTTCTAAAATTTTCTCTACTTACGTATTTACATCAAGCTTATTTTCTTCAAAGGATTAAATGCTTCTAAACTTATGGTATTAACAATTGGCTGTTTCCTTGTAATAAAAATATTTAGCTCACGGCTCATTTATACACAAAATTACTTAAACAAGCAAATAGGTTTACCAAACTATCAATACATATACTATACTAGCTAGAAATACCTGCACTACCTAAACTAATTATTTATTAAGATTTTGTATAATTTTTAAGTGTTATCGTAAATGTTTATTTAAAACAAAAGTAAGGTAAAGTGACGTTTTTGGTTGAGTACTAAAGGAGGTTCACAAATCGATTTTAGGCTGACGAAATATATTCCAAATGTAAATGTGTTGGTCCTTGTTAAAGGATAAGTATTGTAAATGTACTTTTAGGAAGATTAATATGTATGTAAGTTAAGAGTAATTGTAAAGGAAACAAACCTCAAATTTAACTTCGTTCGACAAGAATTCGGGATGATCATGGGAATGTGAGGATTCCGAAGAGGCAAGACCCGCATTCACATGAGCGCCATTGTTGCAGGAGGAGGATGTATCATCCCTTACAAGGTCTTCCGTGTCAGATGGTCTTCCATCACTCGTGTCTGAGCCCAACACTAAAAACAAAGAAAGGAACATTGAAAAATTAATGAGCTGCATCTACACATAAATACAAATATCTGATTGGATTCCTTAAAGAGTTACGTTACAATAAGAAACTGACATTAAGTCAGATCAGAGCCAATGCTAAGAAAAGCAGCAATCTACATATATGGGAAATGCAAAGAAAGAGATTCATTGCAACTCAACCATCCAAAGGGGGTTTTCCTACTCTAACGTAGGTACTTTTGAATTGTTATTCAAATTAATGTAAATTCTACCCACAACCAACTATTTATACCCACCTACTGACTTCTAAACACATTTTATAAAAGGAAGTTTTTACCATCCTAATTGTATCTGGAGGTACCTTTTAGGAAATAATAAACCCACTTGTGTAAATAAGTTTAACTCTTAACCACATTTATAAGCCATAGATTATCTATGGATACAGAATAGTTATTAAATACCTTATTGCATTTGGTTTTGGTTTACGATGGTTATGCACCTATTTACATTGACAATAAGTAGGTACTACAGATATATAGGTACTTATACCGAAATTGTTATAAGAATCACTGAACATGTTTTTGTGCATCTTTAGTACTTAGGTATGTGTGTAATGCGGTTTTCAAAGATGGAAGTTGTATGAATGAATGAACTTGTATGATGAAATGAGGAATGCAACCGTTTTCGTTACGGATCCGAGTAACTAAGCCATTCCATGTAATACTACAAGTACAAATGCAACAATAGCAGATAAATGGGTCCCAAAGAAAAGGAAGGTGAAGCTAATACATATTTCTACCTTAAGGTAGGGCTCCGCTTCCATTCTCCTGAGATGGAAATGGAAGAGTCTAGTTTATAATAGTTAGTTAGTGCATCCATACATAAGCTCCATACGTTAGGTAACCCATATCTCAAGATCTTGGTCTCATCTCGGTCTCACTTCAGTGAAGGATATTAAGTAAGTGTAGTATATAGGTACCCGTTGTATATATACATATATCTTAAAAGGAAAGCTAAAGGGACTCTGTTTGTCAATCCATCACAAAATGAATCCAAAGTAAAGCGAGCCATACCAAACCACACAACAGATTAGAGAACTTAAAATTATTACGAGGATGATGGCATTAGCTATGCTTTGCTGTATTTTGAACTGAACATGTCCCTTTCAAACTAACATGCTTACACATGATCATTTCGTTGTTTTGTGCACCTTTTACTAGTTGGATCATTTCCGAACACAACTTGGAGTTCTACGCGACTATTATTCTTATGATATGGTATTCCTATTTATTTTGCTGGCCTGGCCTGGCTCACGGTTCGTGAAACTAAGGAATGTGTGAAGTGAAAAGAAAAGAAGAATCAAAAGAACTCAGGCCAGGGTGTGTCTCCCTCAAATCCTTTGGCAAGCCAAAGCCAAAGGAAACCATATCAAGACAAAATAACACAACACAAGACGTACAAGACACAGATCCATTCATTCATTCCTTACGAAAGAAACTAAACTATAGCATATCACAAACAAAAGCTCAATTGCATTATTCGCATCACATACAACAAGTAACTAAAGTAAGTAGACAAGACAGGATGAGAAAAAACAGTCAAGTCGAGTCAAGCCACAACGAAACAAAGCCAACTTAAACCTAACTAACTTATATCTTAATAATGTTGAGCTGACTGAACATTAAACATTAGCTTTAGCTATACCATACCATACCATACAACTTGTATTGCTTTTGCTATTTGGCTTCTTTAGCATGCTAAAGAAAAGAAAACCAGCTAGCAAATTGTACATAATGAAGTGGTTGCACCAGTCGCAGTCACTTCTCAAGGATCATCAACGTTCAGCTTTTTTGGCTTAAAAGCCGCATCCGCGGGTTTCTCAATGAAATCAAATGAACATAATCTTGTCTAACATGGAGATTGGCATACCATATCTTATATTTATATCGTCCAGCTCTTTCTACACCATAATACACAAAGCAACACGCTGAATGGTAAGTAGTAAGTAGTAAAGTAACTACTATCTAAGCAATCTATATACATATATTCACTATAACCACTATATTGCATTTACTTATGTGAGCTGATGCAGAATAAACTCAACGCAGATTCTCAAACCTACCTGGATAAGCGGAATGAATTCTTATTCATACATTTACCTACTCTAAGTTGCCTACATATGTTGTAGATATCCTATTTTGCTTTGTATCCTTCTATTGTATGTACATACTACTTACTATAAAGTATATCACATAGACTTTGTAGATAGAGATAAATATATTATTACATGTAGGCACCTATTCACGTATTAAGTAAGTACACATGTAAAACACACGATCTAGGATTTTTAATAGTCAAGTAGTTGGAACATAGGTAGGAATTCTGTAATAACCTTTGCAATTAGTGTACCTTAGCAGCATCTTCAATCTTCTCTTGGTTTCTGCTATGTATTCTATAGAAGTACCTTAGGTAAATTTTTTACAAACTTTTCTACATATATACAGCATCACCATGCAGATCACCAGACACCCCAACAACAACTAACTAATGTAACTTAATGTATGTAATGTTTCGCATCCCATTCTATCAAAAGCATTGAAGAGTATGGTCCAAATTCCCTCAACCGCAGCCTATTGCTCCCCTGGTGGGTATTAATGCCCCGACTTGAATGCATTATTACCACAATTATCAGACCCCAATGTAGATAAACTGTGAAAGGCTGCCACAACTACATTCTTAAAACATCGAGCAAACAATCAGTGCGGATATTACAATGAAAACATTTTTCTAGTATTCAGGAATCATGAACAGATTTGCTATTGTACCTAAAAATGTACATATACTGTAAATAAATATTCTTATTTCTGGTTCTTAACTTCCAAGTACCAATTGCATAAATGTAAATAAGGTTATACAAGTTATACTGCATCGTAAAGCCATATAACCAAAACTGAAGACTGAAGATTCGTTTGCGATTTGTATATTTTGTATAGGAATATGTACTATATTAACTATATATAGTATATACGCACCTTTATACATTATTATGCACATAAGAATGTACTTGATCAAGAAAATAAAAACTTAACCTACAAGAGAGAGAGAAAGAGGAGACAAAAGAACCTATCTAACAACCATGGCATGGCTATGATGATACCGAAATGAAACCAAATAAACGAGCTGCAGACTTGCCTAGACATTTACGTGTACAACATTCATAAAATACTACATGTACATGTTTTCTATTTTATTGCCTGCTGAATTGTGGCATGGTATGGTATGGTTATGGGATACCTATTGCTACGTAATTCAATACAATATACAATACAATACATACTTAAGATTATCTGTACTCTAACAAGATGGTAGGTACCTAACTTGACTTCTCTGGTATTGTTTTGTCTTTGCTTTAGTCTGTCTTGCACTTTGTACCTTAAATGCTAAGTAAATGAAATTCTGATAAGTAAGAAGAGTAGTCCTTAGGTAAACAATCAAACTAATATAATATGTAGTAGTACTAATGCATGGGCAATGGCAATGTTATCAGTATGTTATGCATGTGATGTGAGTGAGGCAAACACAGATCATGAAGAATAGAAAAAACTAGCACGCATATAATAATCTGTATATTATTATTTCACTTACATACTAGAATCACTTGTTGCAGCTTTAGGTAGGTACTTATATACAATATCTGCACTTACATCTCCTCAATTAATACATTGTAATGTATACATGTGTACATGCAAATTCATTGTGTGTATTCAATTTAATCCAAACTAATAATCTTTCGAATCCAAGTCTTTATGTAGATATGTAGGTACATATATACAATCCAGTTCAACTGTTCAACCTTCAGGCCACGCCACGCTAGGCCAGGCCAAGCATAGCCGTTTAACATTCACCACTCTTCTCTAATAAGTATATGTATCTAGAATTTATAGTATAGATTAGTTCTGATATCAAATTACGGTAGACCGCTGTCTTCCATGTAGGTAACAACTACTAACTGGTACATAACTATCAACTTAATATTGCCAACTCTCAAGACGTTGTCAATAACGTTTTGGCACACTATTTCACTTGCATTTCATTACAAGGAAAGCTAAAGGAGCAGGCTTGATTTGCTAAATATTTAAACAAACATCAAACAACCATAAATAAATAAAAGGTACACAATGAATAATTAAATCAAATGAAATGCATTAGATTACAAGTTCATGCCACATCTTTGCTTGTTTTGTCTTGGCATGGCTGGCCTATAGTGTCATCCTAAAAGTGTTAAACATTATTCACCTATTAAGCATTTCGCCCATACATATTTGCAATAAACCACATCGCACAGTCAGAGACATTCAAAGAAAAGTATTTAACACAATCGTAATTTTTAGATTGTATTGCATTGCCTACATAAAAGGATTGTCAACAAACTCCTACTGCCTACCTTCTAGTACATAACATAACTATTAAATCTTCGGCTTTGCTTACACTATGTAGTATATCTCCCAAAAGCTGAACCGACAGACGGAAACATAAATACAAATTCTCTTGTGGTATGTTTGTGTGTAGGAAAACTAAAAACTACAAGCCCACAGTGAGACAGACAGAGACAGGACAGGAAAGGAGAACAGACAATCTATTCCCACAGCCAAGTCAGAAAATCCTAAAAAGAGTAATAGATATTTTACTAACGAGGTACCTAGTTCTGTAGCTTTACTACGAATATGGAGCCGTAGAGCATAAAGCAGATTACGATTACCTGACGGAAGAAAGATAGAATTAAACTCATTCTTCTTGCATTTGTACTTTTGTACCTACAGCTTACACAACTGGGATTGTGAAACCAAACTGTCATTATATTTATCTACGAGACAAGACATTAGACTCCAAATCTCATCAATGACCATTTTATTTTTGTTCTCTTCCTTCCTTCCAGGAACAGCTGCACTTGTTTCAAAGTTTCAACCAGTAGTTTCCCTTCTGCTCCTATTTGTAAAACTATTCTACACCTCAAAATACAAAATCCAACCCACACAAACAAAATACCTAGCTAAACTACAACTAACTCACCTAATATCTAGAGTAACAGACCCAACAAAGCTTATGGCATGGCTCAGTCAGTCAGTTTTAATAAGGACTAGGAATTTCCTCGCAGCCTTCAAAGACGACTTAAAATAGACCGTGTTCAGTTCACTATTCAGCTTGGAGAAGTCTCAGACAGAGTACAAGAGTACAGTAAGAATAAATGGTAAATGGTAAAACGTATCTGTAGAACAAACCTCAACTCTATTTCCCTTTGCTCACTTTCATGAAACAATTGACAATGAATGGAGCCACGGCCACAGTTATAATTTCGGCTAATTACTCATCACATCGCCGGAAAATAGCATGCTGAAAAGCTGCTGGCAACGCAAACGAATCCTTAAGTACATTTACAGACATACTATATCCTTCTACAAATATGGTTTATTGCTTTTTAATATATACTTACTATGCTTCATACTATACCGTATAAACCAGAGTCGAATTTTATTTGAGCTAAAGTACAGATACGTCATTCCTCCTTCTATGCATTCATATAGGCAATATAGTTGTTTAGCTATAAAGCATGGTTTGACAGTGACATAGTGAAGAGAAAAGTATAGGTATAGCTTTAAACTTCAAAGCATGGGTTCATAAAAGTATTTTTCACTTGAGGTCGGCACGTCAAAGGCGGCCGGTAGGGTTGACTGCAAACACCAAATCCTACTAGCATATCCTAATTACCATTGTCCAACTTTAAAGACTACGAACAAGACAACTAACTTGAAAAGTCAAATGACTGAGCCAAACTGTGAGAGAGACCCATTTGGGATCCAATACAAATACTTACTTACAACAAATACATACAATATAAAAGCATTGGGACTATTTAACCGTGAATACTACATAGTATACATACCTACAATAGAATACAATTTTTCCATGGAAAGGAAACTGGACTGGAAACACGGTCTCTCTATTTCTCTCTCCTAACTATATGTATGTACCTACACAATACAATGGCTATGGCATTTTAAGATCAGAGTAGACAAGACAGAAAAGATTACTCTTGTTGGGTTGCATTTATATTGCTGTTGCGACTACTTCTCTTTAGTTAAGTTCAGCCACAAACAGCATAAAGCTTCCTGGAATTTAAATCTGATACTGAGGACTCGCATTCCTGAGACGAATGGAAACAATCCTACATAAGTACATCAGTTAGTACATAGTACACAGTACAATAGAGTGTAGAGATAAACACATACCTGCCCGTAGGGCACATGACATAGAAATTGGATAGCTACTTACGGTTTGAGATAGCAATAAGTTATCTATTAGCTAATAGCTAAAGATAAAGTGAGTCATGTCATGATTTTTGTCTTCACTGTAGTGTTCCATTGCAAAGCAATGCAAGTCCATGTATTTATAGCCATTGCATTCTGCAGTCGCAGTACTCTTTTTTCTCATTAGTTCGTGTTTTGCTTTGTTTTTATTCCGACAGTATTCCTTTACTCCTTTACTGCTCTGCGGTTTTGTCTTTGTCAATGTCCATAAGTACACATTTTTATAGCTACACATTTAATTTCAAGATTCTGTTTACATTTACATTAGCTACAGTACACATACAAAACACAGACACAGTCACAATTATAAAATAAAAATGCATATAATATACAAATGGATAAATTAGAGAAGACATAAACCGCACCATAGCATACCGGTAGGATATTATTAGCATGCCCACATAATAGTAATAGTAATACACAAACAACTAACTTTTAATGAAACTCAAACATGAAAGACAAAAGCTGCCGATATAAAGCGATAGCGACAGGGAAGGACCGGCAGAACAAAACAGAAGACAATTCAAGCTAAATGCTTATTCAGCCAACGCATTGTAAAACCAAAGCAAGGGACACTAACAAAGTTAGAATGTTAGAACTTAAACGCAAATTGCTTAAGCTATGCCGCGGTCCAACTAAAACATTCCCATTCAATTACAGAATGCACAATAGAGTAATCAAATGCAATTAATGTTTTTACAATTATATTTCTTACTTAAGTTACACTTAACTAACAATTACACTACATTTTGTAGGAGCAGTACACTCGTATTTTCAAAACAATAACGTAAACGTATATCACGTACCCATTAAAATTTGTACGCTTTATTGTCATTGTGATAATTTCAATTAGAGTTAAATAAGGAGTTAACCACAAAAGTCACACTTGCACTAACTACAGATAAACTAATTAAAAAGTGAATATAAAAATTAATCTACAAGAAATGCTAAATATAGTTGTTTCATAATTGCAAAAGTCACTAGCTATTGTTAAAGCATTTTTAATTTGCACTATGCGTAATGTAAAGCAAACAAAAATATGAATTCCCAACACTATGCCTCCTATCTTAGTATGTAACTTAATAGCTAGGAAATATCAGTACCTAGTAACTACAAGTACAACTTTACATGCATGTGCACTATTTTCTAAATTATCTAACTTACATTTTTTAATAAGCTATAAAATTCTTTGTGCAAATTTCTTGTAGATCTACCGCTCACTATAAAATAAATGCAAATTCTCACAACATAATACATGCACATATATTTTTACACCAGACTAAGACAAACACTATCGTAATATTACAAAAACAAGTAAGAAAAAGATATGTTCATGCTCTTAGAGAGAGATAATAAATATTGTGTTTATTCAGTAAGGTATCTGATATTAATAAGTAAAGTATGTTATGTATGTATGGGAATGTTAAAGGGAAAGACAAGACAACTCTTGAAATTACTTAGGTTTGGAAAATACCTATCTATATGTACAAAAGGTAAGTAAAATAAAGTGAAGTACACTGTTTAAACTCGAAAGGCTTGCTTGTTATGTTTATATATAAGTTATAAGTGTAAGTGTAGGCGCATAGCCACAGCCAAAGCAAGTGAGTGAGTGACTGAGACAGAGGCAAAAAGAAAGGGTTGATGTGGACACTGAGGATGTAAATGATGGTATGGCGGCGAGCAAGAGAGAAGTCTCAAGGACCTCTTTGTACTTTGCCGACATCAATTGACTGCGTGGGGACGTCGTAGTGCACAGAACAACATTATATTATACTACATACGTATGTTTGTATGTTGGGAGGCCAGGCCAGGCCAAGTTATAGACCACTTTAGCATAACCATGTATTCCATTATACATTTTATTCCAGTTTTGCTTGCCTTTTGCTTCAGCTTATTAGTATTAGTCACTAATCTAATGCTACACACACTGTTATTTTCTATATACTATAGGTATAGACAACATTAACATCAGCTAAGCTAACTAACTAAGTTAAACTAATCTAATACAACATGATCGAGCAGTTGTCTTATGTACTTCCATTGCCATTACATTTATTCACTTCTGATATATCACACGACTTACATAGTACATTTGGAAATTGTGTTTCACAGTGTAAATAAAACTGGGTTTAAATTACTTAGTATTTAGTAAGGATAGAAATCTAATGCTATTTCAATTTAGTTTTATAAACAAAAGAATGTAAGTAGGTATGTACTATAGATTTAAAAAGGATGTTGTGTATGTAGTTTTCCGTTCTGTCATCGTCAACCCTCAACGAAGTAAATAAATGAATGCCTTGTTAATAAAATGCATTCTTGCACTTTTCTTTGTAGAAACATTCGGCTAAATAAAAACTGTTACAAATACATACATATACTGATTCATATCTGGCTTAGATAAACACTTTCTGTTCTAGCCCTTGTATCTAAAACCAAGAATGAAACATTTTTACAAACTAATTATAATACTATAATCATGGATTTTACAATAACCCAGATATTATTAATAAACATCTGTGAGTGAACACATTTAGTCCATTCATTTTTGTATTGCTTAGTCATTAGAATTAGATTGTATAGGTATTATAGTACAATACTGTACAATATACCTATAGGTATGCATAAAGAATTAGAATATGTTTAGTTAAGCATTCTGTCAATTACTCTTAAAATAAATGTATAAGTATGTGGGAGTCACATTTGTTAAGTACTGATAGTATAATATTTGACAGGAGAAATATTTGACATGACATTTTTCACTGCATTCACTTTCAAGAGTTTTTTACACGCAGAGTGAGTAGAAGGATCCCTTTCTGTATGGTATGTGGCATGGTTTGTAGTAAAAGTAAATTAAATGACAGTGAGTAGTTTCTGTTTTTCTAAAGGTCTGAATTTGAACTTCATGAATTAAAAACATATCTACATAGGACTCGCTAGGTGTACGAAAAACAAGAAAGAAAAAACGCATACATGAATTTTAAAGCTTAAAGTGTTTCATATTTACAATTGCGATACAGCTACCGGCTCGCATCAAATTGTATCGTAAAAAGACAAGCTAAACTATAAGGCACTTGAATCTGGGATTACATTATACAGAGATAATGCACTATGTCAACGAATAACATCTTTAAGCTTTTCCTGTTTTCTTGGAAAATGAATGAGCTTTGAAATGGGGGCTAACGCTGAGGGGCATTACATTGTTATCATTATTATGAGGCAATAATATCAGACCTTGTGCCTTATATACTATTACTTAACAGGAATAATAACAGATTTTTTTTACATTCATCATTCAAACTTTCATTCATCTTTATGACAGAAAAAGGACAGGATGATCTGTAACAAATTATTTTACAACCGATGCATATATAAAGGAAAGAATCCAATAAAATCACCCTCATCCTATTGCAATTGCCTTATTGTAATCATATATCTGACATGACACTTTGTAATTTTATATTTACGATCTACTTATGTACATTTTGTAAGTGAACTTTCGTTTTAGAAGCACCTGCATGTAAACTATAGAAGTTAGTATCGGTTCTGTTTATGTTAAGGTTCCTATTCTTTTCTGGATTCTATAATTCTATTGCCCAAAACATAATAAACCATTCCGCAGCATAGATATAGATAGGAGCAAAGCTAAGTAAGAAGTGTAAATGTAGTATCTGTATTGTTGTTAAAATAAAATAAGGATAATTATAAGGCTTACCCGAAATATTTTTATATGTGCATGATGTGCTAGAGTGGAACTTTGTTTTCCACCATTTTACAAACTGAGTAGCCATCACTTCAATTATTAACTGTGAGCCGAAGCTCAATTGAGTATAGCTCTGTATCTTGATTCTGGTATTTAACTTGAAAATAAATAGGAGTCAAGACTAAGACTCAGCCCAACCAAGCCAGCGGTCTAGTACTTATAATAAGAACACTTTAAGTACGTACGACATGGCATAGCTACCAACTGTGCACTCAACTGAGAAATAATCGTATAAATTCCTCTCTGTCCGAGACAAGAGAAGAAAATTTTCTTTTTCTGAAGGAATGGAAGGAGGGAACACTTTTCGAAGGCAAAGGCAAACCAAAGGAAGCAACTCCTTTGAATTATGATTATCTTTGCGATTATTATTATTATTATTATTATAGCTTTGTTGAGTTGCTGTAGCTTTACTTGTGTGCGTATATGTATTTATGTAGATTGGACCTTGTACTATTGTATTGTATTGGTCTCGTAATGTGATTTGTGGTAGAGTGCTTAATCAAGATCACTCTATGTTCAATAATTACTATAGAGTAACTTTGTTGTGTGTTTCATTAGATTATTATTATTATAAGACCGCTAGAACTTGTCTCATACGTAAGGTAATGAAACGTAATCTAATATAGAGTTGTGTACTGTAATGTTGTAATGTAATTCTGAACTGAACTGCAATGTAAATTGTAAATGCAACTCGAAACTCAAAGCAAGGCAAGTCAAGTCAACTCACTGAACTGAATGAGTGAACTGTGTTGTAGTTGTGAGCTGAGCTGACTGACTGAGTGAACTGATGCCGATAAAGTAAATTGGTTGTGTTGTTCAAGTTGATGTTGATATAGAGTTTAGTTGCAGCGTAGTTGTAGCGTAGTAGGTACGTATCTGTATACGTACATATATAAATGTAAATGTAGTTTTGCTTTGCTTTGCTTTAGCATTAGCATTAGCTTCTATAGATACATATTTGTATTACAGTGATATAGTATAAGTAGTAGGTTAGCTTTAGCTTTAGCTATCTATTTGTTGTATCTGTAATGTACTATCTGTGTAGTATATAAAGTAGTATGTATAGAGAGAATGGAATTGAATTGAAAGAGCCACCGACAGACACAAACACAACTCAAATGAACATAGCCCAGAAGAGCAAGTCTTACGTCAGCATCAACATTCAGCACGAACACTTTGCGGCACCCTTCTATCTTTTGCACTCGGCGAATAAACAACTTACAGAGAAGGAAAAAACAGACAGAGCAAAATTGTAGAGCTGAACGGCTAGGCCAAGCCAAACCAAACCAAACCAAACCAGGTACCTACTCTGACTCCTTTAGGATGGGATCTTTTAGTTTACTAGTTTAGTTACTCACTCTTTGTAGGTAGAGAATATTATTATGTATATTACGAACTATTAGCCAACTGTAATGTAATGTAAGTAAGTAAGTCTTCTTTTTTCATATCAGATATGATATCAGTTCAATTTATTCCTATACAGATAGTAGTGTTGAAATAGTATAGAAGATCATTTATGTGTGCATGTACTAGTACTCATTAATATCCATTTGCTTTCTTAGGATATGATATAATGTGACATTCACTGTGTGTTAGCTTTCATAAACTGAATTATGTGGGTTGAAGTTGAACAATATAAGTATACAATGGAGATACGCACATGTGTGTGTAGGTATGTATGAATGCAATGCACTGTAAACACGGATGGAGATGGATTGAGTTTAGTAGTTAGTTTAGTTAGGATCCGATCCGATATGCTTTCTCAGTCAGACTTATTCAGACTCCCTTCCGTCTTCCGCCGCAATAGTTACATAAGAGGAGGACAGGACAGACGCTTTCGTCTTGACTTCACTTCACTAACTTCACTCTATGGAATGTTTTCTGATGAGAACAGAACTTACTCTATTCTATTAGAATATACATACACATTCAGTTCGACTAACATACAAAAGTCAACTTTATTTTTTACTCCATCATATACGTAAATGTATGTAGGGAGCTAACAAGAAACAATCTCATCCAGAGAAGATGTGATGTGATGTAAACATGAACTGAGACTCCATGGGATTTCAAGTGAAACCCTGCTTTGATAGCCGAAACTAATATTCTTGTAGTTGTATTTGTAGTTTACCATTCAACACGGAGAAGCAGTTATGTATACTAAAGGCATAAAGTCCCGTTGTAAAGTAAAATAAAGATTTCCCGTATTAAATAGTATGCAATGAGATGCAATTTACAATCTTGAATCTACAATTTGCGTTAGGTAGATTCGTAGTTTGTAGCTCTGCTCTTTTGAGTTTTGGCTTCCAATTGTATAATAATCTTGTGCACACTCCAAAAATAATGAACCACAGTTCAAAGTTCTACTTTTGACAGATGTAAATATGTAGATAGTATTCAACTAAACACAGAAGTGATAATTGTGGCTTGAGCTTCTTAACTGGTCAAATGTTGTCTGAAGTTTTGTTTGTATTTGTATTGTAATTGTATTAGGATGGTGAGAATTGAGAAAAGAGAGTGAGAACTGTCTTAATAGGCATTCTCTTTAGTTAGTCAGTCAGGTTACCTTGGGCTCTTTTCCTTCTGGATATTTTTCTATTTATTCACATGGAGATTTTCTCACACTAAATGTTCACTATCAGTATGGAGTGACATACAAATACAATACAGTACCACAAAGCTCAAATAAAGCTCTAACTTGATTTTCTTGATTATTCTACTTACTTATTTAAGTACAAAACGAAGAGAGTAGCTTTCTAAGTTAGTTAATCTACCCAAAACTTTAGATATTGGATTGGAGTGTAGACTGTACTGTAGACTCACTTCCTCCCAAATATGAAATACTAACAGTTCAACATTCAAGTGGTGATAACAAAATCCATTTCTACTTTCTGGTATGCCTGGTCTCTGTCCATTTAGACTGATAAACAGTACACACACACAGTTTACTTATATTCAAGTAGATTTGTATGCAGAGATATTTTGTTGACGTATCTCACACATGTAAGTGTACTGTACTGTAACTCAAAACAATTCTAATAACAAACACTGTGATTCCAAATCCAGCACCAACTCTAGCACAACATTTCCAAAAATTCCTGGTATGATGTGATTGTGCATAAGGATGCTAATGTAATATTGTTGTTCAGCAAGCGCCACAGGTAATAAACAGCTTAATGATTTCTGTTTTGTATTTCCTAATGTTTCCACTCAGATAATTGGGGTATTTATTTAAATGATAATTTATTGGATTGGAACTCAGTACACTTGGTATTTCCCACACTATGTAAAAACGCTCCACAAAAATGCACTAAATATTATTACGTAATTTATTTGTCCATTCTGATCTGTCTCTTTAGACATGGACAGAATGCAGTGGATATAATATACACACAACAGCAGCGTATGTGAGAGCAATGATGAAAGTGCAACTCGTAAGAGCGGACTATTGAGTGGCCTGTTTGAAGCAGAGGATTTGGGTTTGGAAGAAGAGAAGAAGGTTAGCGTAGTTAGCCTCCCAGTGAAGAGTGAATCAAGGGTTTGGTCCCTCTCTCGTTCCTCGTCTCGCTATTATTATCCAAAACCATTCCTCTCTGTGTATATGTATGTATGTGTTTAGTTTAGTTTAGTCGACTTGAGTTAAAGTAAAGCTGCTGTGTTCGTTCTGTTGCTTCTAGTATTGCATTGCATGCAATGAATGTACTGTTGTGAGGAATATGAATGTATGTAGCCATAGCCATGCCATTAGTTAATGTATACCTATGTGTGCTTATCCATCCTATGTATGTATGAAGGAAACCAAAAGCTAGAAGAACAGCTTATACTAATATGTTATATTTTACTCAATGTACCCTTACTTATAGGATATCACCTCTGTTCTTATGTTACTTGTGCTGTGTGTGTTGTATATACCTACTTTATTACTACAAACTGAACTCATGATGATGGCTAGCTATAATACACTAGCTTATGTAGCTAGTCGAAGAAGCCAAACCAAAAAGCAAGCTGCTCCTGCCTGCCGAAGTTAATGTTTCTAGCATGGCATGGCATGGCATGAGAAGGGAATATTAAAGATATAGTAACATGCTATGCTATAGGTATGTATCATATGCTATGGGTGGGTTCTTATACCTTTGCCCTTATAGCAATATTAGTATTTACAATATACTTATACTTAAAAGAAAATGCAAGAAAGTAATGCCATGAAGACCAAAAGGCCCATCGTGCAGCAAACAAACTAATCGTAAGTTAAATTAAAGTTAAGGAATATTTTGTTTAAGTATTAGGTATGTACATGTACTATGTAGTAGTGTTTATGTATGTAGATGTGATATAAGAGTACAGTGAAGATTAAAACCACGCCACACCACACCACGAAAAAGAAAATGTATGTACTTACACAGAAGTACAGTATGAAGAACAGTACAGTCGTATTTATGTGTGTGTGAATGTGAGTGAAGGTCCAACTCCAACTACATCCAAATCCAAACGAAATGCATCGAAAACTAGTAAAGTGAAGAATAAGAAGTATTAAAGCGAAGGAAAGGCAAAAGAAGTTCTCTCATTCTCTTTCTGGTTCTCTTTCCATGAAGGATATTACATATACATTGTAGAATAGAACTGAACGAAGAAGTTGCGTCGACGGACGAAGAACGTCTCTAAGGAAAGTAGTAATACAGAGTTACTTTAGTTTAGTTCAGTTTACTACTTACTACATCACATCGAATGCAAGCCAGGCCAGACCAGGCCACGAAGTAAGTAAGCAAGCAAGAAAAGCTATATTATACATAGCTCTGTACAGTAACCAAACCAATCCACGAGATCCAATCCAATCCAATGCACATCCACCCCTAAAGGCTTTCGTGCTCATAAAAAGTTGGACGGGAGGTCGTTTTTGTGCATGACAACCACCACCCCAAGAGAGAGAACGGTCGTTGCCATGTGTTCCGCTCCAGAGTCCACCAACACCACAAAGATGCTCACTCAAGGCCCTTCGACAACAATGCACAGAGCATCCAGGGGTTCCTTGTCGTGAGGACCCTTCGAGGCCAAATGGCGGCCAGAGGGGGTGATTGGCGAGCTTCATTGTCCATTCCAGCAGAATTAAGGAAAATGGCCCTTTGAAACTGCCGATGGGTTCTAAGGCAAGCCGAAGTCTCTC
>JAQFYC010004056.1:0-18440 GCA_034694165.1 Tomocerus mixtus | reverse complement strand
ACATATAAACATGTTGATTTAGTTGGCATATTTATTCTATTTTTTCGTTTCATTCTGCAAATCTTGATTCGACACCTAGAACCATAGGCCGGCATCCATCCTCCATATTGCTAAACGCCATAGATCGGCAACTCGCACCCATGATGGCTGCACCATAGAATTAGACAGTAGGCACCCTAATTACAGTTGCCTAATACATTAAAAAAAGTCCAATAAAGTAACATCCGACATGTGTACAAGGCCCAGTACCCTTTATATATTCACTAAACTCAACATTATGTGCATCAGTCTAGTATAGGATCCGACATCTTATATCTTTACTCAGTATTTAGATAGAAATTGCACCCGTGTGTATCAATATAACGCTTTTGTTTTTGTCCATATTAGGGAAGTAACCTGACTGATCCCGAGGATGGTACCTTGGTTTCTTTACCATTTTTGCTGCTGCTATACTACAAACTCATCGTCCACAGTCGGACAATGGTCTTCAACATTAAATTCAAAGTCAACTCTACTACACATACATATACGCTTCGTTGTCTTTGTTAACTAATTAATTAAGTATAAGCATTAGTCCTTCGACTTACACATTTGTATTTAATTAAGTAATCCTTTGTATTTAGTTATGTTTAGGAATCAATTAAGGATTTTCTTTTCGTCCATTATAATTACAAAGTTGCCAAGTTAAGTAAATCTTATATGCACTGCAGTTGCAGTATTTTGAATTTGATTCTTGTCTGATTCCAACTGATATACCAGTTGCAAGTTGCAAGTAAATTGTTTTACAATGTAGTGACGAACGACTCTACAGGGGGGAATCTTTTATATGAGGTCTTCGACTTTCTTCTGGATGGGTTATCCTATAACCTTATGACTAACAGAAGTTGGAACGTTCTGTACTTATTCTTCTTACATGTGTTAAACATTAAATTGCGCAATACATAAGCTATGTGACTAATAACAGAAGTGTGTATAAATAAAACTAACCTACGGGTTACTAAATTTGTTGTACCCAAATGTAGGCTATTTTATTGAGTTGTGTATCTCCTATCATTTCTGTTATGTACTTGCTTCTGAGTGCAAGGTAAAGAAGATGGGAGAATATAAGAATGTAATTTATTCCTTCAGATTTGCTGAACAACTGACTTTCTTTATTTAACTCATTGAATTATATAGATTTCATACCCGGATCAAGAGAAGTGGCGTGATGTTTTACTTATATAACATACATCGCCTGACATAATATTTGCGTCATAATTACATAATATACATCGTATGATTTAATAATTGCGTAATATACATCGTATGATTTAATAATTGCGTAATATACATCGTATGATAATTCTCTTGACTAGAAGATTAATCCTTAATCCGGGATCTTGACATATGTGATTTATCTGGTTCTATTCACTTAAAGTTTATAAGTTAAGACTTTTTATCAACATAGTACATGAAATTATATTTTATAACATGAGTATTGCATAGCATTGCATAATTAATATTACATATTACAAGTAAAAGACAGGCTTAAATAATCTTATCTTCTGCTTTGCTTCTGTAACTATTACATAATATATACAATTTCTTTAGCTATTCTTATAGGCATAATCTTCTATGTTTCTTTCATTTATAGAAACAGGATTCTGTATTCTGGATGTCAATCCAGTGTAAATCAAAAGTTCATGCATTGCTTAATAATCGTTTGAGTGACCTTATTTTGAACCCATGTTCTGAATCAGATCTGAACGAAAACCAGGGTTGAATTTGGATATGTAAAATAAAGATGAAGTAATATTTATTTATACATTGCAAAAACACGAATATTACAAGGAGCTCCGAGTTGGGCAAAATCAAATACAAGAATTCATATGAGTTACAATTTTACAGTTACAATTTTACGTTCCCAGATGGGATTGTACAGAAAAATGCTGATCTATAGGATCCGGTATGTAATAAGCTGAACTACTACTTACAATTTAGTTGTTAAACGCGTGAATCTATATTAAGATTGTGTATAAAGTTTTGTTGCTTATATATGAATTTACCAATTGTTTTATCATAAGATTTGTCACTTAATGCATGAGTAATGTCTGAGTGTATAAATTACCAAGTATCAATAATAACTGAGTGGACAGATACAAAGTTCAATGCAGAGCAGAGTGTGATAAGTGACCTTAGTTTGAACACATGTTCATTATTGGCATTAAAAGGAAGTTGTACTTATTTGGGAATAAACAATCGAAGGTAAATCGTAACTTGTAATTTGTGGATATTCACCGGCTCTAACTAAATATTGATTTTTATGATCAATTTTATCCTCCAAAAGAATGTCACCGGAGATCTACCTTTACGTCTACCTGTCTGGCCATCGGTTTGCATGCCTAGACGTGCCGAAACCAACTTACACCCGAAGAGGCCTGCCTACGTAGCACTTAATATTTAGGGAGGGGTTTTGAATTTGCGGTAAAAGGGGAGTCTGGAGAAAATGGGCTTGATCAAGTATGAACGTAAGCAGTTTTATCAGATTACATTACATTGGTATTGCATTGCAACTATATAGACTATAACTTACATACGGAGTACATAAGGTGACAAATATCAATCTTCGAGATTATTAAATCTGGGATGTGACTACTTTTTATTTGTAGTAATAAAGATATGTATAATATTGTAATGTTCCCTGTGCTTAATGCTGTGATATGGGAATTCTGAGTCTTTAGGAACCAGTGCGGTTATAAATGAACTTACTCGGAGTAGCGTTTTTGGTCTGCTTATTTAACTTGGTGTTAAGTTTATTTACTTCAAATAATAGAATGGCTAACTGTGGTGTACACACACAGAGTTAGCAGCACAATTTAGTAAAAATGAACTAGAGATGTGAAGACAACGACTAATGAATCTAGATTGAATGAATATTATTTTTGTATGTGAAGATCCTTGGCTTATATATCATTTTACAATTTGGTTTTAACATTACTAGGTACATAGTGCATAATTTACATTACTACATACATACGAGATTTCATATTGCCTTATCATAAGATTTGTCATTTTAATGAATGAGCAATAGTATACAAAGTGTCGATAATAATATCAGCACAAAGTTCAGTGCATTAATAATAATAGCATGTGCATTAATTATAATGGCAGGTAAAGTTTAGTGATGAGTGTTGTGCATTCTCATTCTTGTATTGCGAAATAATCCCACGATTAACTGTATTTTGAACACATGTTCATTATTTGTATTCACTTCTTATCTATGAATGGACTTTGAAGGTAAAAGTAAGCAGTTTGCTTTATATTGCTAATAACTATATATAGACTAATTTATATCTGTATCTGTACATAAGATGTAGGATGACACATGTCAATCTTAAAGATTTACTCACATCACAGATGTGACTGTACTCTTAATGTAGATACTTACTAAAGATAACATAACTAAAAACTACTGGAAAACTGCAGCAGTTGCATAAATATGCGTGCTGAGCTATAAATGAGATAAACTACGTACTAGTTGCATTACGTATTTACTTATGTCTATATCTGTATATATATGTGGATTTCCAAACTAAGCCTTAATAATAAATGAATTAATTAAATGGAATATTTCCAAATATTCTCTCTACATTACAATATAATATGTATTTAGCTTTTCAATATATAGACACTAGAAATACCACTGTAAGTATAAATAATAAACCTATTTCTTTCCAGCAGATATAGTTTCGTGATTATTGAAATTCTATATTAATGGCATTATTGCATTCAAGTGTACTACAAGTAGTATATCTGTGTCATTATGTATGTATGTGTTCTAATTTGCTTTGTTTGCAAATCTAATTTGTTCTTCGTGCGATGCACGCATAGGTATACTAATACCCATAGGTATACACTTAAAATACACACCCTTAATATTAAAGGCATTTCATCCCATGTCGCGTCAAGTGTCCTGTCCTGTTTACTAAACTAAAGATGAATGCATGACCTATATAGTATATACAGTTCCTCAAATATATATATAGTCTATATAGTATATATATAGTTCCTCAAATACGTATACCTTTTAATAGTTCTCACACACTCCCGTATGAATAAGTTAACAATATTAAGAGAAAAATTGACAGGCTGGACAAGTTGTTGCTAAACAGGCGAAGAAATCACAATCTGACTCTCAAGACTAAAAATTAATGAAAATGTATTTCATAATATGCAAATGCAATTGTACTAGTCATTTTTATTCTTTTGCAAGAAGTCCTTATGCCCGTTTTCATTATTAGGTCCATTTTACATGTAAACAATGTATTAGAAAAGCCATGCTACATAATATTTGCTTTACAATTACCTTCAGTTCATCAACTACAGCATAACATCATTGGAAAATGCTGAATTACACACAAATGACATGCATTGTGTCTGTGTTGTGTGAAAATGTATAATAGCTGGAGGTTGAGCTACCAGGTAGTTTTCCTGCGTTATTAAGTTATTATTAGGTTATGACAAGGAAAACATCCGTTACTTTGTTGACAAATAATATGCACAATTTAGTTCAATTCTAGATGATGACTTTGAAGAGCCATGACTTTATGGGACTCTGGAGCCAAAGTGAATGCTAACTAATTATGTTATATTATTATGGCATAGGTACAGAGTACGATCTGGCACAGGGAATCATGTTAATATGACTCAGTCATGTTGTCTATAATACATAAGTACACCTAAGCAGTAGAAGTTTATATAAAATGCAAGGTTCTCCCTATATCTTGGTGCTTCATGCCTTTGACATAATATGTATGGATATATTTGTATCTACTTTCACTTTGTACATAATTAATTGTATATGTACATAATACAATTGTATCGTAGTAGCACACTTATGAATAGTGAGCATGGAACATTACACCTTATGTATTAAGTGGTATTAAGTAACAATAGCATGCAGCTTCAACTGATTACTCTAATTAAGGAAACACTTAAATGTCAGGATAACTTGCTGGCTGACTTATTCGGCAGTTTCACTCCTAAAAGAAAAATTTCACTTTCAGAACTGCGGCCCAACAGACGACAACTATCCACCATCCAAATCAATTCATTCCAGTTTAATAACCCAATTCATCTCATTTAAATTTTCAAGGTATGTATTTTGTATTATTAGTACTACTACTACTACTAGAGATTCATATTATCACATACCTACTATACAGTACCTACAGAGATCTTTAGCTCTCAATAAGAATTTCTTCCAGGAAAAGAAGTTATTAATATATGCCTACATGGATATGTAGAAATAATGTACAAGTCATTCTGAGATAATCATAGCAAATTTTTGCGTTATCAGAGAAGATGCCGAATATTGGCAGAATGAAATTCAAGAATTTAGCAACATCTTATTTCCCATGTTGTTTATTTATTCTTTCCAGCAATTTGCCGATACATGGCTTATTACATTGCTCATATTATTTATATTTTTAGTACTCAATTCCAAAGGAAAACATTATATGGGAGATATAACAAAGAGCCTTTGGCAATAATTGAAAAAAAATGGTTTGGCAAATCCAAATAGACATTACCTACAAATGTTAAATAGTATTTGTATATTTTAATGCGTAAATAGATTATAAATTCCCAGCCATAAATACAGTTAGTTTCTAAAAGTACAGTTGTACGCAGCCAAAAATTGATCGTTCTTTCATAGAAGGTTGCTGATCCTCTGAAGTTTGTCCTACTGAGGTTTCTTGAATACAAGAGAAAGAAGGAAATTAAAGAAGACAAAAGGAAAATGTGCGGGTAAGAGGTCACTGTTAGATTTTGTTGTATTAAAAATGAATTAAATTTTTAACTTATATAAAAATATAAATGATTGAATAGTAATAGCAGTGTGTAAAATTATAATTAAACATTATCTAAAAATTGCTAGAAAATCTGGAGATGTGTTATCACCTGCAGATGTTATAACATTACATTGCTTTGCACCAGGGAAAACGATTCCTAATGCGTCCCCTTTTGTCTTGAAATTAGAAACGTTTCTTCGAATGGCAAAAATTCCATATGAAGTTAGTAATTCCATTTATTATTAATATTTGTTAACAGTATCAGTGTAGATCGATGACTTGTCTATACTAATTAATTTTGTATTTATGACTTGTAGATTGATACAAAGAAGCCTTTCGGCCCAAAAGGAAAATCTCCATGGATTACCATAAATGGGCAAAATATTGGAGATTCTTTTCTAATTACGGAATTTTTGAAAGAGTAAGAAATTACATTTATTGTTCATATTTAATGTACATAAAGGTTCAATTATGATGAGGATAGCATATTTCCAGAGTATTATAATAAGAGAAAATAGAGAAATATGGACGTGCATTCTTTTTTTAATCACAATCAATGAAACATTAATGGGCAAATTACATCCTTGAAAAAAATCCCAGCTATTAAAGTTCTTTTTCTACTTTTGAAATTATTTTGTTTATCTATAAAAGAAGAATGAATTCTTGATCTCCAACTTTTGTTACATGGAATAGTCAAGAATATTACCCGATATAGTTACAAAGAGCATATCTTCGAAGTAAAAAAATTGTAATAAGTTCTGAAAAATGAGAAAAGGTAAATATGAATATCTAGACAATTATTACAATTTTTGATATGGGATAAGAAACGTTACAAAAAAAATAAAATAAAATAGCTTTTCAAAATTCTATTTTTATGGCCAGGAAAAATAACCCCAATAACTGTCAATTATGGTGCAACTGAACTGTTGAATGTAGTAATACAATCAATATATCTCTCCGTGTAGCCGTGGAACTCCTTGGGATGACAGTCTTTGTGAACATCCCACTGTTTATGTAGTACTACGTATATTTTGGAAATATGTAATTAAAAATTTTATGGATTTAAATGTTTAGAAAGTTTGAAAAGAATTTGGATGGTTCATACACTCAAGATCAACTTGCAGTAAGTACAGCAGTGAGAATAATGCTGGAAGAACATTTATTTTGGTGAGTTTAAGTTGGCCAACATTTATTTTACACTTATTAATCTACTTTTTTAATAATTAAATTATTATGGATTTATAGGGGGACAGCCTTATGGCGTTTTAATTACGGAAATGATGAAACATTGACAAAGGTGATGAATCTTCCCCCATTGTGGTTAGTTCGGCTTACTACTGGTAGACTAATAGCGAAACAAGCAGCGGCACAAGGGCTAGGACGTCATTCGAAAGAAGATCTCTTCAAGATCACAAGTGTCAACCTAAGGGCCGTTTCTAATATCCTCGGGGACAAAAAATTCATTCTGGGCGAAGAGCCTTGTGAAAATGACGCTGCAATTTTTGGTCAGTTGGCAGAACTTATTTGGGCCCTGCCTGGAGCTCCTTATGAAAAACTTATTGAAGGTTTACTGAATATTTCTCATGCCTATGATTTGGGTTTCTTATGATTATTTAATAATTTCTAACCTTATTTTAAGGGGATTTGTTTAATCTGCTTTGCTTTGATTTTTCATTTTTCCAGATGAATTGCCTAACCTGAAGGAATATTGTATTCGAATGAAAGATGAATATTGGGCCGACTGGGACCAACGTTTGGCTAAGTAAAAAAAGTTAATCTTTTCCTCTGATCGTTAGCGTCATAAAGTTACTTATGTTACGTTAATATTCGTCTATGATCAACATCTGTGTAAATTTTATTATTATTTCAACATTTTTAAACCTGTAAGTTAAGTAGGCTTTCTAATAATTAAGCTGCTATTAACGCAATTCAATATATAATGTTGCAAAATCATAAAAATTGAACTAAAAAATTGCAAATAAGCTCACAAAAATTAAATTCAAAAAAGGAGAGACGGGGTAGGATGTATATTTACTATCTCACCATATTTCGGTTACATTACGAATGAAGAAAAGGTGCTAAAATATTAAGCATCAGTAGGTGTTATTTCAGTAACGAATGGATGTGGCATACATTAATAAAGTAAATTAACTATGTAGAAGTTGATGAAATGAAATGGAAACATACTTAGAAAAAGAATTATAAATGCAGTTTATGTTGTAACCAGAACCTACTTCCTAAATGAACCTGGATTCAATAAATCTTTACGCTCCTCTAGTGTTTTCCAATGTAAGTAATTGATCCACTCAGCTAATTGATGTTGAAAAAATTGTAACAGTATTCTATTTAATATTTATAGGCCAAAAGGAAACCTGCTAATTTAATTACAAATGTAGTAATAGTAATTAAATTACCTTTTGAAATTACATTGATTTTCCATCTTTGTGTAACAATTTACAAAGTTGTGTCTAATCTAAAACAATGCAAACAATTGAAAATTGAGCCAGCCATTTTTTGCAGACATGCCTTTCGTTTAGTTAAAATGCAAACTTTTATTACTAATTATATTTGAAATAAAATAATTAGGTGCATTTCGCTGCTGGTACTATCTTTTGATTTTCCTATTTGCATATAAAAATCTCCAGCAGTCTGCAAGAAATAAGAATTAGATTTCGTATAGCTACTGGTCTCGGCTGGCAACGTGAATAGAATACATTACCAAATAATTTTCTTAATAATTTAAAATAATTTAGAATTTAAGAAAAACATTTTGGACAAGAGTCAAAGTTAGTTTTTATAAAGAAATATTTTATGCCAAATCCTTATCCTTGATATATCATATATGATTCCTTGTATTTACAACTTAAGTATTAACTATATTGCAATGGTAGTGCACTTAATTATGATAAACGTGATGCTGCTGTGTCATAATTATAGTCATGTTCATGGTCATGTGATGGACGGTAGAGAAATTTAGTCTCCGCACAAACACACAGAGGAAAAAAACAATTCATAATGTAATTAGCATACCTATTAAATTAGACCTATGCATATACTAGTAGCTATAGGTTCAATTTATTTTGGAATCACACTATTGGTAGATTACTGTAAGTTAATGGTATATTAATGTTATTTTTGCTTTCCGTTGCATTGCATTTGTGGTATATCATTTATGTATTCCAATTTGTCATGGGAAGTAATGAAGTTCTAAACTACTAATTGTTTTAAATAAAATATATCTACACACCTTAATGTTAAAGGTAGGGCGATAAATGGTACGTAGACTACATACACGTCATGTAGCAGTAACATCACGTAATCACGTCACACTTATATATGTGTTTACATACATGCAATTACTCCTGATTGAATACTCTTTGCAACAAATTACAATACCACACATATACAATATAGGTACAATGCCAGAAAATACATGTATAAGCTAATTTGAAGTGAAAGATGAATGGATATCAAATCAATGTTAATGCCATGCCGTGCTTTGGTAGCATTAGTAAAGTCGTGCAAAGTCATTTAATGATTTACAATACAAAACAGCAACATGCAGAATAACACACAAATGACACGTAGTGGGATATTAAGTGCATGCATAGTAGCTTACTGACAAGGTAGTTTCCTTTGTTGCACTATATGTATACATACACGAAAACGAATGCACAAAATAGCCATTCAAGTCAAATAGGAAAACATTCATAAACTATGGCTAATACTCACAATTAGAAAATGGCCCTGAATCTAAAGTGAATTATACACAGTAGTGAGAGGTATAATTATAGTTATGTATTTACTTAAACGAATCAGGTTACATTTATTTCATGTGAGTATATTATTATGTTATAGGAAAAGGCGACATTCTAAGCTATTCGGTATTTACTCAAGAATTTATTTAGACTACAATAATTTAACTTGCCGAAATTGTCCAAATCTGTTTTTTTGTGATTGTACCTTACCTACTATATATTTAGGATCTTTCCCTTTTATCATGTACTTATAATACCCAATATTTTGTATCTCCATATGTACCTAGGTAAATTATATAATTATATAGTAGTAGTAGTACTTGTGCAGTAATAAGTACAGACTGTAACAATGAAAACGCGAATTTATTTTATGCAACATTGCTATTTATTTACTAAAAAAAAGTTTGTATACAATTTTTTTCGAGTCTGATTTGCAGTGTTCAATTCATACATTTGTTCGAAGGTGTTAGTTAAGATGTATTGAAACTGTCACACACTCGGAACAATATCTAATCTGCTATCACAACCACAATTATTAATTCGCAATTAACATGTACGGCAATGTCTTATTTGCAAATTCGATTATTTTGATAACCAACCTCTATGCGGTTGTGTTCTCATTTTATCTACAAAACAAATGAACAGACATGGCAAGAGTATTTATAATTATCTGCATATGACCTAGAGACTTGAGATACATTTTGTATTCATACATCATCATACTCATACCTAACGTAACACACAGTTTGAATAAAAATCAAACGAAATTTTTAGTTTTACCAATTGATTTTTACTGGAAATTGAATTCTATAGCACTATCAACTGCAATTTACTATTGAGGTAAAAATCCTAGAAATTACATAATAGGTTTTACTAATGTATGGACAACTATTGACAAAAATGACCGGCTATTTTTTACATAATGTGTCCCGATTGTACTATACCATCCAACATTATGTCATTTCCGCTATTTATATCCATAATAGTTTACATACAGTGTAATTGCTACAGTCTAACTTATATGTACTGTAGTTTGTAGGTATAGTTCTTTCTACATACTATTCTTTGTTCTATAATTAGCACCTGTACTCTAAGCATGAAAATATTATGCGTTCCTTGCCTAACTACTAAATACTACATTAATATTACATCAATTGCACTGTACGTAAGTAAATATAGTGTCTCGCCCTAAGATTGTTCATAAGCTAAAATTGTGTAGATAAGTATAAATGCATATTATATGTAGAGAGTGGAAAACATTTGTATTATCTGCAGTGTATTATACTTACTGCTGAATCATTAAATTCGTTGAGAAAGGGAGAGTCAACGAGTCCAGACTCGAGACATTTAAATTCAAAAGTTTTGCACATGCATATTATGGGCAAGGTAATAGAGATGGGATCAAATCTATTTCGCGAATTGACACAAAATTGTAATTAAAATATTCTATAGGAATCGAGATGGAGGCGTTTCAAGGCCAAAAAATTAACGAGACGAGAGGCTCAAACAAAATGCTTCTCCCAGTTACACCTTTTTCATGTTTTTCCCTGGATGCTCGATCCTTTTGAAATACTCTATTTAGGTAGTTTGCCAAACGGGACAGGCTAATATAAATTGTTGTCAAGTTTCAGTATTCCTCCCTTCCAAGAGACAAGTTTCCAAAATTAAAACTGTCAAGCGTATTATTGCAGTGTACTATATGGCAGCTGTAATGGCTTTACTACACTCTCGAAGGAATGTTGTCAATAGTGAAACTTGAAATAGTCACAATTATTAGTTTGCTTCCATCCCGCACGTATCTCCATCTTCATTTAGCCTACTTATTTATATTAGTAGTTATATAAACGTCAGTTACTGCTACTGGAGATATTTTTTATAAGAAACGAGGTCACAGTTTCGGGTATCGTCTGGTAGTACAATCTTTGCCCTGTGGATGTACCCGAGTGGTCCTTTTAGTTGTAATCGTCATGTCTTAATACACTGCTTCATTTTGAGCAGATATGGTGAACGAAATACTAGAGAAAATGGAATAGTTAACGAAATATTAATACGGAATATTAATATAGGTATATAGATTAGTATAATATTCGCACTTGATTTCAACAAAATTTCAAATAAGGAACTTTTCATCGATTTTCCTGAAAAGTGAATCTCTTCTCGATCCAATCTCTAATCAAAATGATTGGTACAAATCATACATTAGATTAGGTACTCGACACGCATGAATGTACTTATGGTATTACAAATTGTATGTGGACAATTACATTTAATTTCGCATAATAGTGGCTGCGTAGCTCTCTGATTGAAATTATGTGTTCTGTGTGACCAACAACCTTGTTCTCGCTTCGATTCTGTAGATTTACATTTAATTTTTGTCCGTAATAATAAGGTATATTACATTCTAGTATACCTACTAGCACTTTGTACAGTATATTCTGCGTACATATGTATGCTTATGTAAGTAAGTACACAGAACATGGTTATATTATGTATTTCTACTGTATTTACCTATACATATAACATAACAAAAGCATTATTAAGTATGCAACTTCAGATTCTACTGATTACATTGAGTGAGAGCATGTATTTTTGAAGATTCTGTCTGGCCTTAGTTTTTGTGTTTGTTTGAAAGAGGAATTCAGTTCTAGTGCTACTGCCAAGCAAACGACAACTACACAAAATCCATTCCAACTTCAGAGTCCTGTCTAATAATCCACTTCACCTCACTCCAATTCATCAGGTAGGTATGTAGGTATATATTTGGCATTAGTGTTACAAGAATATCTACATTTATTCATAGTACATATTAGCTAAACGGAAATCATTTACGTTGCATTGAGACAGAATCGATAAAACTCCTTGTGAATGGTAAAGTAACGTGAAATGAGACGACGGAGTGTCAAGGAATAATCCAAATTGTTAGAGAAGTGAAGCGAGGTGAATATTTCTTTGTGTTATACATTAAACTCACTCACTAATGTATTAATACCATTAAAAAGTATAGGAGTCCCTTTACAATTCCATGTTTCCCTATTCTGTTTAATGTTTTATTGTACATAATACGGAGTTTGTAGATCTATAAATAAGTGCCAGTTGCCAGTAGCTAGTACACAACGCTGTATTATATACAGATACAATATAATTGCCCGTGCAAAGTACTCATGAATACATTTCAATATTACATGGAAACATTTCATTCTTATTTGATAATTCGATACGAAAAAATCGATTTTCTAGGCTTCACGGGAATTTCTTACAGGAAAAGGAGTAATTCACACATGCATGACAATACACATTTACACATACCCACATATGCATGCATACAGAAATACATAAAGTATTAAATTATACATTCGTATTATTTTGCACTATCCAAAAATAGCCAAATATTTGTGAGCCAATATTTTGGGAATATCATTCACAACTTGTATTTTGCTAAAATAGTGGATTTTCCATGTATTTGCTTACGAGATTGTAATCGAGATTTGTTATCGTTTGAAGATATCATATCAAAGAATCTATAGGTATATGTAATACATAAGAAGTAACGTAACTAAATTAAACAGTTTCTTTAGCATTCTTTATCGTTGTTTACAATACAATTTACTGATAAAATTAAGGATGATCTTTCATAGCAGTTGCTGATCCTCAGAAGTTTGTTACTGTTGTTCTGGGGTTACTTGAATACAGGAGTAAGAAAGATATTATAGTAAAAGAAGAACCTAAAGGAAAATGTGCGGGTAAGAATCGTAGATTGTTTACATTACTTACTTTGATCTAGATTCCTAGATTTAGTTAAGTGAATTGTTTCTAAATGATCCGTTTCTTAAAACAAGTTGCTAGATTTACAACTATTCATAATGTTAAAACTATTAGGCAATCTGGAGATGTTATTTCGCCTAAAGATGTTGTGACGGTACATCGTTTTCCATCCGGAAAAACAATCCCTAATCCGTCACCGTTTGTTTTGAAATTAGAAACGTATCTTCGGATGGCAAAAATTCCATATGAAGTTAGTAACTCTATTTATATTTTTTAAGACTAATTGTGTATACAGATACATTAACATTAATGATGCTTAAAGAATACTCAACTCTTCAGCAATTAATTAATTTCATTTTTCAGGGAAAAACCCCGAAAAGTGAAAAACATCTTGAAAAAATGAAATAAATTAAAATGATTAATTCCGTATCTGCATTTAAAAAAAGTTTGAATTTAGAATCTGAATAAGTCATTCTCTATTAACTTCAATTTTTTATTGTTCCGGTCTAATTGAAGTGCGAAAATCATTTCGAAATATTTCATTTTTCGCAACATTGTTTGAGAAATATTTCATGTGCTTTGTGATGAATTTGAACATCAATTTTGCTTTTATACCTCTAGATTGATACAAAGAAGCCTACGGGCCCAAAGGGGAAATCCCCATGGATAACTCTAAATGGACAAAATATGGGAGATTCTTTCCTCATTATTGAATTTTTAAAACAGTAAGAAATTATTTATTTACTCGTACAGTACGTCAACTATTGGAGTAGAACCTAGATGGGTATCTACTACTAAATATTTGAATAGGTTCTCGTAAAATAGCTTAATCAAGTCTCTCAAGAGTGTAGTAAGTATAGTATATAAGATTAAACATTTTTCTCTATAAAATGAATAATGTTTTATCTACAGCTTTAAAAATTTCCTTTGATATATAAGACCATGTTCCAACATGAAAATAGAAGTAATTCGTTTCATAAATATTTATTATCTAAAGGAAGTTGCCAAAAATTCTGTATAGAATTTGTTTTTCTCCAAAAAAGTACTTTGTCCTTAATATAAAGCAATTTCTTTGGAGCTATTCATTTTTTGAAAAAAGAATAAAAACTGAATGGTCCATGTACTCAGATATGTACTCCATTAGATGTAAATTATTTTTTTGGGATTTGTATTTTTGGAAATTTTTAAATGTTTTTGATTTTGTTTAAATATTTAGGAAGTTTGGAAAGAATTTGGATGGTTCATACACTCAAGATCAAATTGCTGTAAGTACGGCAGTGAGAATAATGCTAGAAGAACATATGTTTTGGTAAATTGATCAAACATACAACAAAAAAACTTTATCTACCTTATTACTCCAATAGTTAATTATTTTTAGGGGAATGGCTTTATGGCGTTTTCACTACGGAAATGATGAAACACTTACAAATGTGATGAATCTTCCCCCCGTTTGGGTCGTTCGACTTGTTGTTGGTCGGAAAATGGTGAAAATGGCCCAAGCACAAGGTCTAGGGCGTCATTCAAAGGAAGACCTCATAAAAATCATAAGTGCCAACCTGAGAGCCGTTTCTAATATCCTCGGTGACAAAAAATTCATTCTTGGTGAAGAGCCTTGTGAGAATGATGCTGCAATTTTTGGCCAGTTGGCTCAACTTATTTGGGGGCTGCCTGGATCTCCTTATGAAAAACTTATTGAAGGTCAGCTTGCAATACGTGTTTAAAATAATTATATCGCAATGTACTTTAATTCACTAACATAAAACATAATATCTGTTTTGTTATGTAATAATTTCCCAACACTTTTCATTTCAAGTGCATTATTCATTCGTACCATATAACAAGTTTCGTCTAATTGCTTTTTGTTTTACTTTTATTTCGTTTCATGCGTGCACCTAGATGAATTGCCGAACCTAAAGCAATACTGTATGCGAATGAAAGATACGTACTGGGCCGACTGGGATCAATTGTTGGCGAAGAAAAAATAATCTTATGCTTTTCAATGACTCTTCAGCGTTATTAAACTGTTTACATTATAATTACACTAGTATTCTTACCAAATATTATATAACCAAAGCATTTTTAGTTGTCTTTATTTAGCTGTTTTGTTTTTATTCGCATTTTACTCCACCTTGTCCTTCGCAATAGTTTTTTGACTAATATTTCAAGGGATTTGTGAATTTGTATATAATTTCTTGATTTTTATCACATTAATTTTTCTATGCAGTGATTATCTATTTGCTATTGATAATTGAATGCTTTTTGAATTGTACAAATCTATTTCTTCTGTTAGGGGATAAATAATTCGTTCATTTGTTCGAGCGAATTCAATCAAAACACACATTTGTTATGCATAACTTTTATTTTCTAAAGTTCTTAACCCATTATTACACGTGTGATGACCTTGTGTTTGCGTTGGACAATCTTTTTAAACGCTAATTCATAGTTGTGGCCAGTTTGTATATAATTTTACGTTTATAGAAGCACATGTTCTTGCATGTTCAATGTTCAATGCAAATTGCCTAAAATTGGTAGGCACCTTTATATTTGTAAACAATAATCAAATTACCTATCTGAAAATTATACGATGCAATAACAATAGTGCCCAGTTTTTAACAATAAAACATTATTCACCTTTGTGTATGTAATCGGCAATTTGGAAATGGTCTATATTGTTCATTTTCCATGAATTTATTTATTATACAAGTTCTCACCTGTAATGTCCGTTTTGTCCGCGCTGTCTAATTTGTACCTATATTATATTTCCTGGCAATTTAATTATTTTTTTAACTATTTATCTGCCCGTTTTTACACGTGGGTTTGGAAACCGAGATTCAATAATTTTCACATTTTTAGTACAGAGTACGGAGGAAGTGCTAACTTTCCCAGCTGAAAGTCTGTAATCTGTATCAGGTTGCATATTACCTAATAATACTACGTATGTGCAATTAAATATTTGTTGTATTTATCCAGCCGATTTACTGTTTTCCTATCCTATCAGCAATAGAATAGAATTTGTACTTGACAACAAAGTTGTAATTTGTGCTTGAACAAAATATTATAGCCAAAATATTAAATTATACATAAAAAAAATGTTCTACCCGTATTTAGTGAAGGTGTCCTCAAGTCATGTCACGGTGCTTACATAATGTATATATACATTCGCAAATTTTGTTCTCATAAATTAAAATATTAAAACCATAGTACATACAGTATCAGCATTAGAGTATTAATATCATATAAATATGTCATTCCAAAAGTTGCTTACCTATTTAATACAAAAATGTCCCAATTCTAAAAGCATCTTTCTCCAAAACTGTTCCAATTTAAAATAGGCTAATTCCAATATTTGCTATGCAAAAGCTACTTTTAGCATTGTTACAGTTTTGGATTACGCGACTTTTGGAATTCCGACAGTTTGGGACCAACTTTTGGAATGACACGCTTATTTCATTGTTAGCATTAATTTTCCATATCCCAGAGATTTCTTGTAAATTAGTTGCATCCAATTTGTAAGACCTAATAAATACATAAGTATATCATTACATTTCTACTGTCGCCAACAATGTACTGTGTTCCACTTCTTCCTGGCAAAAGCTTATCGCAAACAGGTTTCACTTCATTGGGTTTCATGACGGGGCTAATACCTAATACCTGAATAATTGAAATTGTATGTCACTTTATCAAATTCATGAGTGTTTTGGTTTTGGTTTCCGTCAATACTGTACTTAACTCGTCTATTGGGTATAGTCGATATATGTAATAACTACTAAAGCACCTGTATACGTAATGATATGCAACAAAATGCTATTCCGGTTATTGCTCAGTCATTTTAATAAAAAAACTAATTAAATAAGTGAATATCGGAAGTCAAAATAAAAACGTTGACCTACTTGTGCCGATAATTAATTTTGTTCAAACCATATTTTTCAGGTTCCTTATTAATTTTGGTACCATATTGTTAATTCCATCCTTTAAAAATTACATTGAAATTATATAGAGTAAAGGGTAACCAGATCTTTATAATTTATCAACTTAAACAGGTATTTTGTGCATGAATTACACCTAAAAATTGTCCTATGACATGAAATATAAGTTAAAATTCTCTTAAAGCATGTATTTTGTGAAAATTATGATATAGAGCAAATAAAGTATAATTGTTCCTGTATATGAGCCACACTATATAGTAACTATCTAAATACAGAAGTTAAGTCTTGTACTTTGCACACTTTGTACAATGTTTTAAGTAGGTTTGTGTGTATAATCGTGTTTGTAATGATGATATGAATCTGGCGAATGATAAGGAAATAATTTACGAGTTGCTTTGTATGCTATCAATGTACGCGAGTGCGATAAATGTAAAAATTGGTAAATGATACATGATACAAGATGAGTACGTATGATTATTATTTACATGTTACAAATTTATCTGCTACATACCTTTGGAATAAAAGCGGAGATCATCATAATATTTACTTGAGATTCGAGACCATTGTCAGATTTTATTTTCATGTAATTGAGTTAGGTATGAGTTGTGTGATACGATTATGGATTGCTACTACAAGCACAATCCATTTACAATCTATCAATTACATGTACAACTAATTACTAATTGTATTAATTAGCATTTAGCACTACATTTTAGTTTTAATTACAAGTTAAATTCAATACAAATGCTAATTTAGATTCTTATATTCTTATACATGATTTTTTACACGCATACAATAACATACGATACAATTGCACCACGTTAACACTCTAATACTATCAAATGACTGTACAACGACAACATAAACAATACTGTACAAATTATTATAATACACTATGGTACACATACCTTATTGTTGTTATGTAATACATTTTGTTCATTTTTCACAACATTATTAACTTCTACAATCTACCAATACAATATAAACATTATTAGCATGCATAATTTAAGTAAATTGAAGAGTTAGGAGCAATATTACTGACTTCACTGTTCTTTTACTTTTAAAATACAGTACAATAACATAGATTTTTAAGGCTTATATTTAATGGCACCATATAAAAACTTACTTTGCCATAATTTTTTAGACTTATTTTACCATAACTT
>JAQFYC010004055.1:0-18443 GCA_034694165.1 Tomocerus mixtus | reverse complement strand
TTAAAAACGTTTTAATGAGAATTAACTTGCTTGAAATGGAAGTAACATTAAAATATTGTCTGGCGGCGAATTGTCGCGTCACCCATCGAATTGGTAGCCAATGTACACAATCGATAGTCAAACAATTTTCATTTTTATGCCTATGCAAATAAAAATAGCACTATTTAGTAGCGATAATAAATGTTTTTCGCTCCAATACATAATATCCAAGTGGACATCAATGTAAATCAACCATTATTGATGAGGACCCTTGGTGGAGTATTATATTCTTGATATGATCACTTTCCTAATAGGCCACACCTAGCAGCCACAAGTTGAAAACTTTGTAAAAGCTATCAAGACAAGGCATCATATACAAATATTATTATTATCTGTATTTTAGCCCACGCGAGTGAGTGTAATATTGTTTAATTGTAATAAATATATCCTTAACTACAGTAAATATAAAAAATTACGTTCGGTGTTTTATGGAAAAACTCAATTTACCTGTTCATAAACTGACTGCATGAGACAGCACTAAATTCATAACACATTAACATAATTTTAATGAATTAATAGTTAAGATTAAGCCAAGGCATCCTTTAAAAGTTGTTACTACGTTCTCTCTTTTCTTGGCGTTTGTCAATTTAAGTATTTTGCAAAAAGAGCAATTTAAGCACATGCATTCAATCTTTTAGTGCTCCTCCAAACTTACGCTATTTACTCTTAGGTGTTGATATTTTAATTTTGTTAGACTACTTTACCTTTGTTATATAAAACACATATATGGAAGCTTGAGCTTACGGTCGATGCAAGGAAAGTGTTATAAATCTATATTTTTCTCTGAGAGACTTTGGAAGGAATTTTTGTGACCATAATATAATGCTAAATATTATTACATATAATTTCATTGGGCAGAAATAAATTTAACTTTAAATAACTAAAAGTCTAGTTCAAAAACTAAAATAAAAAGATTGCATTATTTTATGTTATTGTTACATTCGTGCTCCTAGATTTTGTGACACCGGATCTCTCAAGACTTAAAATGATTTTTAAAAATTCTTAAGATTTATTCCTAATTCCTCACACGATTAATCCATACAATTAAAGATTCATAACCATATTTCAATTAGCTGGCTCCTCTCAAGATTTAAGTTTAATCCTTCCCATGGTTAATAGTTTCCCATTCATTCTGCGATTTGCTGACGCACTTAAGTTGCCTTTGAGAAACAGGTTTCCCGTCTACTTGAGCGATTAAGTCGAAAATTAAAGCAGAATGAATGAATAACGAAAGTGTAAACAGCTTTGTCGGTAATGTTCCTAAATAGAAAAGTAGTAACCACCACATATACCATACCATTCATTACATATATAGGAAAAGATTAACCAAAATGAAGAGCTGTCAAAACAGAATAAATTATTGGACTGATTTCAGAGTAAAAGTTCGCTGACCTTATAATTATAATTTCTAGTTGTACATAATACTTATGAATACATTCCTTATTTGTGTTGTTCAAAACTATCGATGCCTATACAAGAACAAAAATATTTTGCGATGTTGCGAACAAATTTGCTCCAATAATTGAAAAACGTGTTTCCTTGAAAATAGGAAAATCCTGGAATTAAGTAATACCAATGCCAATGGTTAATTCCAGTTGCAAAATAATATCCATAACTCGAGTTCCTGCTCACTGCTCACGTTGTTCTGCTTAGTGCTTGGAGAGAAAATATTTACAAAATGCCATTTTTTAAAAAAAATCCGTAGCTTGTCACAATTTTGAATTATTATGCCACAACAAAAAAAAAATCGTAAACAACACATTTGATAGCTGTTAAAAATACACATAAAGAAATATCTTGTAATCTAAATAAATAAATACTGTGACATGTGAATTGTTTTCTTTGTACTGACTTTGTAGATGTTATGATAATTTTCTTCTCGCTAAACAAGTTGCCTCATTTACCAATTTAGCATTCTATTCCAAGAAATGACGATTGTCGTGTCTCGTGTGCATCAAAGCAAACAAAGAAGAAACTTCACGTCAAAACCATACTCTTATACTCTTGCTGTTTTTTGACGCATAAGTTACTATTGTGAAACAAGTTTTGCGTCTATACATGAGCTGTCATGTCAAAGCAGAATAAATTATGCAAATAGATAACATTGTATTTGTATGTAATACATGGAACCAAACTGCACAGCGAGTCAAACACACGACATCATAAATCACGGATTGTGGGAAAACATTTAATTAGCTAGAATTAAATAACATGTAGTTTTCCTGTTCAATGTCCATGACTTGGACTCCAGTTGAGTTCAGAACTTTGTGCTCGCTGGTAAGAAGAAGTTTTCGTCGGGAAAAGAAATAATTAATTTTTACGTTTTTAAGATGAAAACCGTATTTGCGTTGTTATTTGTTATTCTCGTGTTCGGTGTTCCAGCCTATTCTGCAAATTCACCTAAAATAATTGTGGAAAGTAAATCTGGATGGCAAACTGGGGCAAAAGGGGAACTATTTTCTGATAAGGAAACCGCGTTGAAATTGAGCTGCACGTCTCACAATCCTATAAAATGGGAGTTTGAAGGCGAATTTGTAAGTACATAGCAATATTTATTATCTCTACTTTGTTTTATAAATATTCATTTATTAAACTTGACAATTTGTAGGCTTGCTTTTCTATTCATTTTTTCCGTAACTTAAGGAAATTTTAGTAAAATGTCACTAACAATAAGAAATTAAAAGGTGGAACCGAAAAATTAATTTCATTTTGAATTGAAAAACTAAAAACCATTTGGTGGGAATTTTTGTATAATGCACACATATGTTTTTTCAATTAAAAGAAATGAGCATAAATAAAGTTGCCTCATTTACGGGCATGTCATTTATGTCACTTTTCAATGTTGTTTGCTTAAATATCTAAAAGAATGAAAAATAAATGAAAAATAAATGAAAAATAAACCATTTTTCACTTGAAAATTAAAATATATTGAAGATAATGATAAAAAGGAAGATAAAAAGTGTCGTCATCTAGAATTTGTCTCAATTTTGCATAAATTTCACGTGGCATGCGAAAAAAAGAAAAGAAAACAATCAATTTTTTTCATTCTTTTTACTGCGAAATATTTTACGAAATATTTCATTGTTTTTTACTTGTTTGCTTCAAGCGAAACATTTCGTGGAATATTTCACCTACCTAATTTGTATATCAGGGTTGGCATTTATTTCCCTTTTCAAAAAAAATTCTTGAGAATTGAAAATATTGAAGTAAATGAAAAGGAAAAAAAGAAGCCATGTATTGAAATACATCACCATTTAGAATTTTTAATTTATTTCAATTTATTTTCCTCGAAAAGGGGAAAAAATGAAAACATGCATTTTTTCTACGTTGTTTTACAATATCAATAAAAGTGGGTGCGGAATTTTTCATTATTTATTTTCATTTTTTTGCTCCAAGGGAAATATTTCGCGTGCCAACCCTAATATAATAAAGTGGAATTTTCCTCATAATTAATTTAAGCAATTATTTATTAGCGTGTGTAATTTATAAATTAGGGAGAGGAAGCCTACGTGTGGATGCCACAGATAACCGTAGAGGATATAAACGACTGGAACACGACTACTTACAAAATAATCTACGACGCTGTTTATTCCGTCAATGTCTCTGGACTGATAACTTGTTCGGAAATACAGGACCCTGCTATTAAAGCTGACAAGTCCGTATTTGTGTCCTTTAATTCGTCCGTATTTTTGGATGTCGAGCAAACCTTTAAGATCCAGGGATTCTACGGGGTACCTTGCCCCGTCACTAATCCTTCATTTCCCGTAAAATTAATAAGAATTGAAGACTCTGGTGCTGAGGTAATTGTCGATGCACCCTTTCACCCCGTTCGTGGATTCCCTCTTGCACTCAATAAAAATCCTGGACGATATGTATGCCGTGCCGGTGGTGCAACATCTAAGGAAACTGTTGAGATCTTGACATACGACGGTAATCAATATAACATGTTTTCTTAAATAAATGGCTTATTGTATTTAATAGTACACCAAAAATATTCCAATTACCTCAAATATTTATTGTGAATTCACCACCAAAAAATTTCCAGCTTTCGTCAAATATATTAAAGTACCTCAAAATGGAAATTTAATATTTTTGAGGCATCATTAAATATAAGCAGTAATAAATTATTAATTGTTTTCTCAATAACGTCTGCCTAATTTGGATAGTGGATCTTTATAATATAAAAATCGTAAAATACAGTTAAAATATTTATAAAAATTAAAAATTGTACTAAAAATTCCAAAAGCAAAGTAAAATTCAGAATCTTCAAAATGTTTTTGTGCTTCGAACAACAAATTGATCTACTTTTTATGATGAAAACTGGAAACTTTTGAAAGAGATCTGTTATTGAAAATTTACACTGCAAATAATAATTTCATTTAGATTTGCAACTAACTCCATGGGCCTTTGATATGAACATCTTCACTGACGAGTCAAGAATATTCCAATGCAACTCAACCACACAGAAAGTGTCCATGACAGTTACTCCAAATATTCCCGTCGAGAGAATATACGAGAGTGAGAATTCCATCATCTTAAAACTCCCGCCTACCTCCAGCCAATCAGAGGTCACTGTCATCAGCTGCTTCACACCCATTGCCCGCCACGAATGGAAAATTAAATTTATTGGTATCTTTTTAAAAATTCTAACCATGCATTTTATCAAATTAGTTTAAAGAAATAATTTTGCAACCATTTTCATTTAATTCCTGGAGAATTAATAACTAAATTAATAATTTTTATATTTCCAGAACCACCCACGATACATTTTGACAACAAGCTCGGGGATGTCTTCTGCCGTAGCAACTCCTCTAAAACATTTGTTCAGACTCTGCGCTGTCAAGACGAAAATCGCTGCTCGTTCCTGTCCTTTTGTTTATCAGCAGGAGACAAATGTAACACGAACAAGATTCGGCGGACTGTGTATCATGGCATTAATGGCACAGCCTACAAGCAATGCTTTAAAAAATCATCTTCAACTACTAACACTCCAAACGATAATTGCGAAAGGGTAACACTCAATCACTACAATGGCAAGGCCCGCTGCCTCGTGGAAGGTCTACAGAAATCGGAGACGTTCTTCATGTCCCTGAATCTTAATCGATGTATTTGTGATTTTAAAAGAAATCAATTATTAAATTAGCTATAAATATTTTATTAGAATTTTAAATTGCGAATTTGAATTATTGTGAAATATTTAGATTTCAATTGGAAGGAGGCCCCCAAGAATGAAATATTGCGGCTGAGTGAGGTCCCTTCAATTCTCTACGCAAACGACACGACTTCATTTCAATGCGAGGGATCTTATTACCTTTTCGGAAGAAATTTGGTCTACATCTTGAGATTTTCCAACGGAACTACACAAACACTCGCCAATACGTGTACTATATATCAGTAAATTAATTAATTATCATTAATTTGTGCGAACACGATAACAATTTACAAAAACAATTTGAAACAGTTTTCGAAGACATCAGAAACGACAATCCCGATGGGAAATACGAGTACAATGGAGTTCGTAATTTGCAAATCGCTCTGCCAATTGAAACTGTGGGAGTTGACTGCTACGGATATTTTTCAGATTCTAAGGATATTCTGAAAGCATCAAGGAATTTTGAAATGAGATGTAAGTAAACTCAAAGATCCCATGGAAAAATTTATTTAAAATAAAAAAAAACGAATTAAACTTTAAAATTGACGCCAAAAGATAAATTACCAAGCTAAATACATTATTTAAATTTTTTAAAAAAATGTTTGTTCTATTTAAAGATGCAAGAGCTCCCTATTTTCCTACAGAAAATTACAATGAACAACTTACATTTGAAAATGGAACTTTTGCTCGCATCATTTGTCCAATCCAAGGCGAACCACAACCGCTAGTAAATTGGTTTTTCAATGATCAGGTAAGAAAAAAATTTTTACACGTCCGAATTATGATTTCATTTATATCAAAAATTACCACTCAAATCTGAAAATATCTTACAGGTTATAAACGGTACGGGATTTAATTATGGTACAAGCGTTAATTCCCAAGGACAACACATTTTGGACATTCCTATGATTAATTTTAATCATCGGGGAAAATATAAATGTGAAGGTGTCAGCACTTTGGGGTCCTCCTCTAGAAACTTCGATGTTGAGATCACAAGTAAGAATCTTAAACAATTTTGCTAAGCATATTATTCATAATATATTTTGCTTTGCTTAAAGTCAAATGTTGATTGTTGCTTTATTTTCCCAGGAAATCAATGTTCCCCTTGAAATTCAAAATTCAAACCCACCATCGTCGCTTGTTACACATTCGCGACCTTGCTCTGCTCTATTTGTAACCTCTGTTGTGTTATGTTACATCCGGTTGAATAAATAAACTGTCTTTTTTAACTTGAATTTTAATTTATTTTGTATTTGCATTATAGAGAGTATTAATACTAGCGTTGTAATTACCTTGTCATGCGCATTTCTCTTATTATTCATTCTTGGAGGAATCACTTGGCGAATTTGGAGAGATAGAAGAGCCGCGATGGTATTTTTATTATTATTATATACTCTAAGAGTGTAAATGCTACGAACAAATCAATTAAATTCAAAATTTCTCTCTCAATAAGGAAATGCTTCGCGATTTGACCAATGAGGAGATTGATCAATTTATGAATGGATTGCCAGAATTAGCAGAAAAGTGCGAAAGGCATTACGAGAGATATACATTACTTCCCTACAAGAAAGAGTATGAGATCAAGTTGGATGAATTACAAATTGGTAGAGAAAATTCCTCATACTTACTAATAGAAAAACCACAAACATGTTTACAATCAGTTGGTTGGTATTTTTATTTACGAATAGGCATCAATCCCATTGTTGTCAACATTTTTCGATATTTATCAGTCCTGATGAGCAGGCACGGAAATATTTCACTTTTCAATGTTCTTGCTTGAAAAATGAAAATATAAATAACTAAATTTAAAAAAATAAAAAACGTCCCATTAAATCATATGGAAATTGAAATACATTGACAGTAATGCAAACAGTTAGGCAAAAACTGTTTTTTGAGCACAGATATTTATTTAAATTTAACTAAATTTCACATGAAAAGTGAAAAAAAGAGACCTGTTTTATTATGATTTCAATATTTTCAAATTTCAGGGATGAATGGGGTTGTGAAATATTTCGGAGTTTATTATTTTTACCTATTTATTCCAAGTGAACTACTACTGCGTTTTGATCCTTAGCCTTAAAAATGAAAAGGTTGAAAGATTACTAAAAATCTCAGATTTTGTTAAATTTTTCCCCACTACAAAAATATTTTTTTTGCTAATTTAATTAATCTTGCTAGAAAAATTAATTTAAATCATTTTTTTGGGAAATTTTACAATATATCGAAAAATAAATAGGAATGTTAGTGAGGAAAAATTAAATAATCTACGGATTTCGCTAAAATTTAGCAATATCTGATTTCTTCCCACAACAGAATACGGGGTTCCTTTGGGTGAGGGGGAATTTGGAATAGTTTTCAAAGCTGTCTACAACGATAATTATGTCGCCGTGAAAACACTAAAGCCCATGGCCAACACAACTTACTTAAAGTCTCTCCTTAGCGAATTGAAGATAATGAGCAACATTGGTGAGCATGAAAATGTCGTGTCTTTAATCGGAAGTTGCACTCACCAGCTACAACAGCGTAATTTACTTTAGAATTACACTAATTACAATTACACAAAAAGTTAAAGTCACAATTTTAAAACTTTTATCGTAGACAAATTCCAATAATTCAAAAAAATATCTAATTATATTAATTTAACTATTACTTACCGGGATTTCTAATCGCAATTAATTATAAATATTAGGGAGAATTTATGTGGTGACGGAAATATGTTTGTTCGGGAATTTGCTCAACTTTTTGCAAGAAAACAAATCACATATTAAATTTTCTAGAGATCCTAAATTATCGTTCACAGAGTAAGTAGAATAATTATTGTATTTGTATATGCTAACTAATAGAACAAAGGAAATTTTTACAATTGTCCTTCATTCCTCCTTAATAACAGATTATATGTAAACAATGACGCCCATTTAAAAATTACATTGAAAGATTTGAAAACTTGGTCGACAGAGATTGCAAATGGAATGATTTTCTTATCATCAAAAGCAGTAATTACATTTTAATTTTCATAACTAATTTTACTAACAATAATATAGTTCATTAAGATATTATTTTATAATGTGTGATAGTTAAGTACACCTAGGAAATAATTACTTTAGCTCAGATATTTATATCTTCCTAGCCTCGGATTTAATTAGGTACCCCCAATATATTAATTTATTTTTAATTAATCATAGGAAACTAACAAATACATCAGAGGTAACTATCTAAATCCGAGACAAGGCAATTATAAACAAATGACGTAATAATAATAATAATTTCCGAAATGTAGTTAAATATAAGCCTTTTATAATTCTAGATTGTACACGGAGATTTAGCAGCACGCAACATTTTACTAGGATCAAATAAAGTAGCAAAAATATCTGATTTTGGATTATCTAAAAATATGTATGGAAAAGCCTATGAAGTGAAAGATCGAACTGTAAGGGAATTATATTTCAAAATTAGCGGTTTTAGCGTTACCAACGTAATTTATGGACGTCCTCTAAAATTTAATGAAATTGACGATTCAGATTCAACTTCCGTGGCGTTGGATGGCTCTCGAATCTCTTCTCACCTTGACATTCTCCCCTAAAACAGATGTGTGGAGCTACGGAGTTCTCCTGTGGGAAATATTTTCTATGGGCAATATGCCATTCCCGAATGAAAATTGGAGTCCCGAATTCATTGCTCGGATTCAATGTGGAATGAGAATGGGGAAACCAACCAATTGCCCATCTGAAATGTAGTTATTCAATATTAACTACATTTATTGTGTGTCTCTTGATAATAATTATCCTTTATTTTTATTGACAGATATCAGATAATGGTGGATTGCTGGAACGACGAACCTGAATTACGACCAACTTTTGAACATATGCATGCAACTTTAAAATACTGGAATGGAGATGATTGATGTTGATTAACATTAACAGATACCTGCCCTGTAACTCGTACTAATTATTTCGTGAACTTAGATAACAGTTTTTACTGCGCAAAATAAATGGTTAACTCGTTACGTTAGTTTGATTTGGATTTCCTTCTATATGAACGAGAAAAAAGAAACTCAGATGACCCTAAATTTTGCTGATAAACTATCAACGGTATTACATGTATTATGTTTGTGGAATTGGGCTATAGCTATTGTTCTCTTTGTTTTCTTTTGTGAAATATTTAAAATATCAGTATTCATATATTCCATTGCTTACACATCCAGGATTATAAAAATCTTGGTATAGTATACATCTGTCATCTTCTGAGTATAATATATACGACCACATAATACTTTGCTGACCTACGTTTTATAATAAATGGTTGAGCTAAGAAAAATTGCATAATTATTTTTAGTTTAAAAATATTCACATGTAAAGTCAATCAATACTGAAATAAAAGTATTAGTGTGTGTATCACTTAATATAATGAAAAAATAAAGCACCTAAGTACATTTTTTAAAGCAATTAGAATAGAAACGATTGTCAAAGTCAAAACTGGTATCCCAGACCTTGCCCATGCAGATCAGGATTGATGATGTTTTACAAAATTGTCAATTTCCTTCGATGGTTGCTAACCATAAAGGGCATATTAATATTTATCACCCATTTCAACAATTGATTCGACAGCACTTCTTTAGTTTATTGAAAAATATTATTGCGACAATAGTATATTGTTTCAGCCATGATATTACAAAGAGAACTCCTTTAATGATCAATTTTCTTCCCTCTAAAGCCGCCAGTAGAGCACTAGTTCCAATTAACATTCTGTAGATTATAAAAACTGTCTGAATTTTCATTCCTAGTGTGACCACCTTTGGTTGCTGGTCATCATAGTCAACAGACGACTCATATTTCAATCCACTAAATCTGTTTTTGAAATCATCTGCTTCTTGTAACCATCGATCTATTCCATTTTCCAGTAGCACTTTAAATAACTGGACAAGCTTAACGCGATGAGCAAACATGAATGACATACATACCTTATCAATTCCTACACTCTCTTTAGCAATGTGACATTTGTGATCATTGAAACCAGTAACCAGAAATTCTTTCTCCAATTCGGTTTTAGTATGTTGGCATTCAAAATCATAACATTGTATTATCGCTTTGAGAAGAAGCTCCGATAGAGGATATGCTTCGTCTTTGATTCCGATCATTGATGTATTAAATTTATCAAGAATACCGTACTTTTTGAAGATATTGTAGGACCATGATGTATTGCATAACTGTTTTTCTAAGAGAAGGCTTTTTTCATTTTTCAAGTCGTAGCCAAGTTTGTAGCCATTTTCGACCAACTCTTTAAGGTCAGTCATCAATATTTTTTCTGGAGGAGCAATTACCCTTCCCGTCATAAATGTTTCGTAAATTGCTCCCAACAACATAGCGGCGAGTGTTAGAGAAATTGAATATCTTGAAACCATTGGGAAACGTTCTCGAAACAAAATAGAAATAGAATCAAAAACCAATTCAGCGAAGATCTCTCCGTATCTTTTAGAATTGGATTTTCGGAATGCTAAGCAGCCAAGAGGAAAACCAGCACACAGGAGAATCCATATCCACATATCAAAATACGCATCCGTCCAAATCCTCAGACTGAACGATTCGAATTTGAATTTTGTGTCACAGTACAATAGTAATCTTTTGAAACTGGTTAATTCTATTTCAATTCCACTATACCCGAAATCTAGGCCAGGATCGCAAATTGTTTGCCCAATTTCGGGCTTCTTATGATCCGGTTTATAGCTTCGGCGATTGTGCCACTCTAAAGTGAAGTTATACACTATGGACATAATTATCACAGATTGCTTATGCTGATTGGCACAATTCATTCCATAACCAAATATCTTGTAAACCGGCAGGTGAAGGCATTTTGTGTATATTCTGTCTTGGTCTTGAAGAAACTGAACCGGTTGTTGAAACAAGTTTTTATTGTGTTCCTCCCACTCATTGTGGGAATTTTCATCATACAGTTCGGATGTAGATTGTACCCAATCTCGAGTCTTTCTTGAAGGAAACCAAATTAAGTATTGTTTCTCTTTTATGGAGGTTTTAACCGATTTCTTGCGCTTCCTTATCTTCACATGGAAGGCATAGTAAAGTTTTCCAGCGTATTTGCTTAGACGAAGGCTTTCCCAAGGCGGGTAATTTGTATTCGTGATTAAAAGGACAACTACTACATTGGGGTTATGCATATTGAACAACTTTACCCGCGTGACCCTTTTGATGTAAGGTACAAAAACGTAATTTACCTCATTTATGCCACAGGGGAACCTTCCAGGATTTATTGAGGTCGGATGCTTCATTTTTATTTTATTTTCATACGATCGGTTTTCAAAGGAGTAGACGGTGTGAATGCTGCCCCAAAAATGTACATTGAGCAATTCGTCTACTTGATCAAAGTTTAGTAATTCGTTTCGTGATATTGTAATATGAATATCTTCCTCACACGCAACACATTCCATTCGAAATACGATTATCAATATTAGACTGACGAAATATAAATGATGGTCGTAAAACATTCTAATGGAGAATATCATTACAAAATTACTTGTATCCTTTAACAGGAGATCCTTTCCTTTGATGTCTTGTTCGCTTTACATTTAATTCAAATTATTAGGATAATGGTTAATTATTTCATAGTTTTATATTATTGCTAAATAAATAATAAATAAACAATCAATATAATTCCAGAAGCTAAAACGAAATAATTTATATTCGGATTTTTATCCAATAAAAGATGTATTCAACAGAGTAGAATGATTTAGAATAGAACGGTGACAAGTTTGTGTGATCGACGACCAACTTTGAGCAAAACTCTGATATCTACTTTGGTGTTCCCATATTTTGCACTTATTACTATTAAGACAAGCAAAAATTAAATATGTACGTATAAGTGTATAGCACTGTCGGAACTTGGCAGAAAACAAATCTTCGTGGATAATAAATTATCCTATTTATGTACAGGGTGTCTAGATTTTATTTAAATCTAATTTAATGGTTGAAATAGAAAATCAATTTGTTTTATAAATTTAGGTTTTTTGATGCCGTCAATCTGGCTCCACCCTTTTCTCTCGCAAGATTGTGACCAACCACGACTTGTCGAATTTTCAAAAAGAAAATGTAAACAAATGGGCATAATATGGCGTTAGAGTTAGACTCATTTATGAAAGGAATAAGCGCAAAAGAAAATACACGATTACGCTTTTCTGGCAGAAGTTTAGGAATTGCTGAAGTACTTCACATGAAGAGTAAAAACGGAGAAAGATAAAACAAGTGTCGTTCAGTTCATTTATCAATAACATGGTCTATAAATGTTTGTCTCATGGTATCTAATGGCATGTTATTGTCGGAAAGTGTGCTGGAATAGTGTGACACGCCGCTGAACGCTTCCGGGACAGTGTTCATGTAATCCAAAATTTTACATACCTGCTGACAATATTTAGCAATTGCTGTATTAAAGTTTTTTTGCTGTTTTCCTTTCCTTCATTTCTATCATGGGAAACACTTGTCAAATTGCTAAACTGCCAATATAATTGCTACAAGTGAAAATAATCTTGGTTTACAGTTATATCTCCACCTTAAATTATATTGTTTAAATTTCCCTTTAGTTCCTTCTATATTTGGAATTTTCCATAATCCACCTTTTGATTTTGGTATTTTTGGTACCGTTTAATTACTTCCGTATTGAACAAGCCTAAGAGTAATATCAGCATTGGACTACAATCATATTATATATGTAAAGACAGGGTCATGTAAGTATAAAGTATCCTAGCGAATTCATCAAAACAATTACGTGGACAAGAATTGAGACACGATTGCTCATTTAATATGAGTAATGCTTTCCTATTACTATTACTACACTTATTACTTCTTACATCTAACTCAAGACTGTAAAATTCCGAGCCTAAATAATTTAGTAGAAATATCAATAATCATTAGAATAATATATCAAGTTTAAATTAACATGAAGACTGCTATAGAGTTAGTCTCAAATGTCAAATGCATGTAGATCTTTCTTCTTTAGGAAATAAAGTGAATTTTCCGTAAAGCCTACAAATAAAAATAGTAGTTTAGATGAAGATTCGTAGTTATAAATCCTATTTACTAATTGCACACGCACCAGCATTCCCTAGCGCTAATGCAGTTGTACCCATTAATAAACTATATGAATTTAATACACAAGAATTTATCGGAAAAAATCGGATCTACCTTATTTAAAACATACTAAATTTTTGGGTGTTTTGGGAATGGGGAAATCTTAAGCAAATGACTGTACGTTAAAAATTATTATGCTAATTTATACAACTGACAAATGAATTGCAATACCAAATTAAATTGGATGTGTTATAGCACATACATGTAATAACCCTATGATGATTGTGGTGGTCAATATGCTAATTTTTTGGTACATTTTAATTACTATTAAATTATTAATTTTATTCAAGATCTATACCTATAATATAGATTTCGCGGGTACGATGTTTATATGAAGAACGTGACGGTAAATTTAATACAACTTTAAATATTTACCGTCCCGCTAACGCTAAGTGAAAGTCCGGAAGGTATTACGTTAACGTATGACACTGACGGAAAATTTAAAATTTGCTATTAACTCGCATACATAACAACGCGTTTTTTAAACTTGTTATTGTACTAAAAGGGTCGTCCTCAGGATTTCAACCTTCTCGTCCTTAAATCAATAGAATTTAATTATTAATTTGACTAGGCCCCTACTTAACAGAAGTGTTAAAGCGAGAGGAAATACACATCGTTGTATATTTAGTTCATTAATTCCTCCGTCCAAGCATGTACTAATTCAATGTAAATGTAAGTATACTTATTGTAGTATTAAGAGCTTGATAACTTGGTAAGTTATATAAATATTACATAGGCAAGCGGAATTGTATGTCAAACATCTAATGAACATTGATATTAAAAAAATCACTGAGTTTTCACCACCTAAAATAGGCGGCAATAAATGCATTTGTGTGATTATTATTATGTACACTATACCTATTATAATTATTACCCCAGGTAGTCTGGCCTACCCTACCCTGATTTTCAAAGCCAACATTTTTTAAGTTAAAAGCACATGGATGCCTACAACAGCAATCCTAGTGAAATATTGGAAATATAAAATGAATACCCCGCACTTTTCTTTTTGCAAACTGTATCTTCTCTTAAATTGTGAGGATTTTTGTACGTGTAGACAAAGGCAACACACCGCCGAACTGTAAAATACTATTAGCGCTAAAATTTTGACTTAATAGTTAAGAGAAAGTCTCCGAATTCGGCATGTAAGCTTTTCACTGAATTATTTCTTTACAATTAATAAATAACAATGAGATAATAAGTTCGCCTTGTCCGAATGATATTATAAATAAATATCCACAGAACCTCGTCCCTAATAACTTATCTTTAGCATTATTATCAAAGCTCAATAGCTCCAATCCAGTCAATATTCTAGTCATGGTTTGCAAATAGGGAAATAAATCCACTCTACTGGAATGAAGGAACTGTTTTCTCAAATCCTGATTTTTTAAAACATTAAAACCCATTTAGTATTTAGGTATTTTCAATTTTGTATAATTGCTCCCAATTCCTTTTACAATTGTCTTAATCCAATTGTCGCATATACTTACTACAATACTATTAAGTATGTGCAACCTTAATTCAAAATGTAATGAATTAAAATTTTCACACGGATTTTAGAATCCCAGCTATTTTTTCTGTGCCAGTTTAGAATACCCACTTTTAGTTTATTATTTGTATATTATGTAGCTAATATCTGTCTTCATTTCTGGCATGTTTATCTACAGTATAGAGATATAGTTTTATACCTATTTTCTGATTAATTTTTTATGATGAATTGGCTGTCCAAACCCAAATCTAACTCCGTAGACACAAATACCAAATTTTTAATTAACTATCATTTATGGCAATTATTTAATCGTGAAATGATTTATCGATTATTTTTCTTGAAATGTGTTTATTCGTAAATATTTTGATCGAAATTAGAAATTACATTTTCACTAATTACGGCACACTAAATTCTGTGTAACAACATATGGTGCTTCACTACACATCATAATAATATACGAAATTGGTTATAATATATTTAACTATTTCTCAACAGCAAATCATTCCTTTATGTCACCTTTATGGAATATCAAATATCAATTTATTTGAAAATCAAGTATTTTAAAAATTCGTTACAGTTCAATATTTTTTTCATTCTTTTCTATCTCACCCATTAGATTTTAAACTCTTCCCCCTGTTGTAAGTTGACTTTTGTCTTCGTTTGATTCATTTTATGGACTTTGCTTGAAAAATGTTAATCTACGTGCCAATCGAAATCATACATATCATTAATTAATATTGCGGGGACACAATTACAATCTAAAAACGCTTAATCAAATATAAGCCTATTTACATTAACAGTAGGAGTTAACTGCGCATTAGGTACTTTTACATGTCTATACGTCTTCTGCGAAATATTTAGTTTTCATTTCTGATTGGGAAGCTTACAAATAGACAGCATAGCAAGTAGAATCCTATTACCACAGGTACAGGTCATAATAACTACATGCAATCAGTGCCCAGATTGAATTAGACAATGTTCGTAGACAGAGTGTTCAAGTGTTGTATTTTAATTGGCAATTTTTTTGCAAAAAACAAACTACATGCTTTATATCAATCAACATTAATTAATTTTCAAGACTACGAAGGTTTCCAATCGATTGGTTCACATGCTAATATCGGATACTGGTTCGGAATATTGCCGTTTTATTGGGACAATTCCGAAAAAAAGTTCTCGGTTGCAAAATCGAAAAATGTTCTTAAATTGGCACATATTCTTAATTTACTATTCCTTCTATTTGAAATACTTATGTTGTACAAGGAGATCACAAAAGTATTCCAAAATGGATTTGATATAATATCTAACGAGGTATTTCTCATATTTTATCACATAGTAATGTACATAATCTTTTACATGTGTTTGTTGGAAGTACAAATGAAGGAACATGAAATAGTCGGAGTCCTCAACAGTTTACATTTACAATGGAAACATGAAAATAGTAAGACAATTAATTAATTAATTGCAATTATTATTTAGGTGCATCACTATGTACACTATTTTGTATTTTAAGGTGGAAAACTGAAAGTGTCAAAAACAGTTTTTGAAAAGAGGCTGAAATATTTGCTATACAAACATATGCTACCTACAACATTCACTAACGTAGCTTCCATTATAATAATAATGAAAATAGCTTTAAGAGGGAACTACATTTTGGCTAATTTCGCATTTCCCGAAAGGAATAATAATGCGGTTGCTCATTATGCCCTACTGGGGTTCCAGATCGGATATGATATCATGATAATGTACACATGCGTTTTTCTATATGTCTACATTATAATATACCAAGTAATGGATTTCTATTCACATAAACACAGCAGGTAACCAAATTTAAACAATACTATATAAAGGAACTTAACATAGTAAGCGATAGAAATATATTCATTGATTAATAATAATTATTATCTTCGTACACTAAGATTTGTTACTTAATCGTTAAAATATGTGTATTTCTAATGTAGCAAACAATATGCTTATAAAGTTACAAAATTAATAAATTCTTCAATGTTTACAGTTTACGCAACGGAAACTTGGAATACGAAATATCTCTATACAACAGGTCTCGGATATTAAACACAATGTTTAATGGAAGTTTTTTTTCAGGTTTCTTTCCCATTGGCCTAACTGTGCTCTCATTTGGGGTGATTCTTGGACTGTTCTGCATTCGGCTGTATAATGTAGTTCCAACTGATATGTATATACTGCTATTAATAATCTATGTTGTATCATTTATTCTTCTGACTTCCCTACTGGTTGGATTTGCGATCTGCTGGAAAAATTCAAATTGTTCGCTGACAAGACTAAAATCGGAGCATCTAAAACCGAAGGATTTTATCAACCGAAGAGGATTGAGGGCCCTAAGAGCGTATGGAATTCAACTCGGTCCAATTAGAGCGGTTAAGTATGAGAGAATATTTGATTTCTATGACAGAATTATCGATTGCGTAGTTACTCTGCTGGTGATTAGCGAATAGTTATAAATAATAGTAATGCACACTAATAAATAATTGTAGTTTTTTAGAATTAACATAATTAATTTAGCAAAAGTAAAATAAAAGATGCTATAGAATGTATGTTATGTATTTTTATACAAACCACTACAAAACGAATATTATATTAAATGGTTGAACTAAGCAATGTCATTAAAAGTACCAGTTTTGCTAATAAAAATTCCTATTAATATTAAAAAGTACCAGTTCTGCATATTAAAAGCATTTAGCACTGAATTCTCACTGACAGGTGAAGAAAATTAATGAAGAAATACGTACTCAGTCTTAATATGAAATGAGAAGATAGAGCATGTATACTCTACAATGCACAAAGCTAAAATGCATTAAAATTAGGATTAAACATGAAAAGGATGAGAAAATTAGGTAGAAGAGTGTATTTAGAATTTAATATTAAGGTGGGTTTTACTAAATATCAACTTAGAACCATTTATTCGTGTCACCGTTCTCGCAACAGTATATTATGCTACACGATATTCCTCCTGTTTTCCTCTCGTAGTCCTAATCACAATAAAAATGTACTCAAAGGTTCATCCTCATAATTTCAGCCTCAACCATCTCACCTAATTAATAGTTAATAGAATTCAGTTATTTATTTGACTAGGTAGTTACTTGCCAGAAATGTTAAAGGGAGAGGAATTACACTTCTTTTTATATATTTCATTAATTCCTCTACCCATAAGAATGTAATTCAATGGATTTATACTTAATGCATTAAATTTAGAGTTTGCTAAGTTTCAATTACATAAATATAAATATTAGAATATTATGTCATGAGTCTCGTGACATTGATCTTCATAAATGTATTGATTTTTCACCATCACAAATATGCGACAAATGCGTGTATTATTATTATTCTGAACGCTATTCATATTATAATTATTATCCAGGTAGTCTGACCTACTTAGTCTACCATTGATTTTCATAATCAAACGTTTTTAAGTTAAATGCAAAAAGATAACTACAACAATACTAATGAAATATTGGACGGCGCACTTTTCTTTTACAAAATTTATCCTCTCTTATAATATTATGATGATTTTGCATGTGTAGGTGTTTGAGACTGTGTGTGTTCTGTATACCTCTCTATGTTATATTGTTAGTGACCACTGGGAAAATTAGTGTGACCA
>JAQFYC010004054.1:0-18448 GCA_034694165.1 Tomocerus mixtus | reverse complement strand
TAGCTGGAGGACAAATATGCACATTTGTCCTCCAGAAGTGAAAAAAGTGAAATTTTAAATCAAAAACATTCGGGTGGGATAACCTCTACCCCAGAGACAGCGATATCCCTATAGGAACCTTGTAAGTAAGTATTGATATTGATTACGAATAGAAATTGATATATATATAATTGTACTGCATTGATAACTAATTACTTTTGTGGATTATGAATTTTCTTCTCTGTGTTTTTGATACAGTTATCATTTAAAGAAAGGAGTTGTAGACAATAAACTTGTAAACATCCTGCTTCATATTGGTATAACGTACGCGTATCACCGAAGGGGAGAAAGTGTATAGTTAGTTACCTTTTGTCGTTGGCAGTTCTTCATCAATGGCCTTCTCTCTTCCCATTCTTTATTGTCATTGATAAGCACAAAAGTTGCATTTGCGTTGGCTCTACAGTAATCATTCATTCAGCCATAATCTTAAATCTCAAAAAGACCTTTACACTCAACTGGTCCAAGGCAGGCAGCAAATACAATTGTTTTCTTATCTGCCTCTCCCCGTCCACGCTCCCTTCTCTCAGGGTGGCCAGATATAAAAAAACTTGAATTCTAGACTGAAAGATTCTAGACATTTGCATTTCAGTGTGTAGGAATGTATTGTTTAGTGGTTGATGGATACTTTGTTTGTCAATCTGTCCTGGAATGACATAACTTTTGTTATACAACTATGTATATATACATAGTAGTTGTATAACCTATACAACTTGTGTTTGTGAGCCAACTCTAATAATCCATTAGGTATCGTGTTTGTGTGTTTTGCAATCAGAATGCCAATCACTACTGCAAAGCTGTTCAAACCATTGATAAAGATACATTAATATATTAATTATTAAACTACTTTAACTTTCAGGTTTGGACTGATTACCAGTTACGCTGGGATGAGGCTGATTACGGAGGCATTGGAGTCCTCCGTCTCCCACCTGACAAAGTCTGGAAACCAGATATAGTTCTCTTCAATAAGTAAGAACACACTAAGACTTGTCTGTTAAACCACAATAAATATGTAAACTGTTAAGTATAACATGGAATACTTTATGTTTTTTCTTCAGTGCTGATGGCAATTATGAAGTGCGATACAAATCAAATGTTTTGATATATCCAAATGGTGAGGTTTTATGGGTACCGCCTGCTATTTATCAGGTAACTCAAACTGTTCATTATATCTCATTACTAAATAAATAAGCGTAATAAATTATTGAGAAATAAAAGACATTTTTGATTGAGCTGCACAATATTGCTAAGTACGAGTTCCAGTAAATTCAAAGAAAGTGCAGAGGCTAGTACAGCTACAAATAGACGGAATAAATTAATTTTTGTATTTGTTGGGTAGGAGGGAGGGAGGGAGAGTGAGATGATATAAATCAAAGTATTCGACTTAGTGGAGTGAAAAATAATTGTGTGGGAGCGACACTCATTCTAATTATGTCCTGACGATTTCATTAGAATTAATCATCGGGGAAGTTGAGTTGAGGTATTCTTGTGGCAAGGCACAAAGCAGGGCTCGACGCGACAATTGGGCGACTCACTCGACTTGACTAATCTTTATTATATTGTCTTATTTGTAAGCGTTTCTTTTCCCGTGAAACAAAATAGTTAACTTCAGTTCCCTCACAATCTCTTAATAACAACGGAAACTTTTCTTCTCTTTCTCTCTCCGAACACTACTTACTACAGATTCAGATAGTAGTACATACAATACAACGTAACCAAACTCACAATCAACTTTATTTGAAAATGAATTTGTTGTTCTCCTTCTGCCTATTCTATTGGGTACCTAAGTTAATGTATAGGATACTACTATAACTACTACATACATAAACAGTCTGTCCTGTCTTTATAATGTTTATAGGGAAGACTCCTGGAGACAGGCAGGCAGGGCAGTATTGCAGCAGCATATTTGTGCAGAGACAGAAGATGTAACACTTAGTAGCATATAAATGTTCTATTTTGGTGAAAGCAGTGAAAATGGTGAGAGAGAAAGAGAAAGCAAGTTTGGTTTGCCTTGGATGGCGCATATTAGAAAAGTTACCTTCTCTTTATTTCCCCGTTCGAGTTCGTTTGTTTCACTTGAGTCCAAGTTCTCAGCTAAGTTGGCTAACTTTTCTACTACACACAGTTACATACATGCTTATACTACTTACTAGTAGTGTATTGTGAAAGCCATTGACTGTGAGACAGAACTGAGCTGCCTGGCCTGCCTGTTGTACAGTATTTATTTGTGTACATATCTGTATAATGTATGTATAGATGCCCATATAAAATACATATACTACATAAATAGTAACGTAAAAGTAGGATTGTTCAGTTGAGAGAAAGACAGAAAAGGAAGATGTATATTATAGTATTTATAGGTATACTTATCTTTAGTTAGTTATTTGTTTGTTAGGTAGGATCTGTATGTTGTATGTATTGTGTAGTAGTCTAGTCTAGAGTAATACTAATGGATGTTGAAAAGACAATAACGTTTGGCAATGTTGTTTGTGTTGCAGAGCTCATGTACAATAGATGTAACGTATTTCCCGTTCGATCAACAAACTTGTATAATGAAATTCGGTTCCTGGACATTCAACGGAGACCAAGTCTCTCTGTCGTTGTACAACGATAAAAACTTTGTCGACTTGTCCGACTATTGGAAATCAGGTAAATGCTCAACTCAACATGAAAACCCAGAAAATCCTCTTACTCTATTCAGATACAAACTCAAATTCCATACCATTTCTTTCTTTTCCTGCACAAACAACTGTTACTTCTACTCAGCCGACAATCCCTCCAACATCCGCTTTCTCCTCTGGCGTACTTTTACACTTTCTCTAACTCCTATACTATAAACTTATATCTAATGTCTGTGTACAATGTCTATTATTTATATCATTATTGTTATGTCGATCACCTATACATTCAAATAAATAAGACAACAACACAACAGACAATTTTTTATCTTTTCTACAGTATTTTTTATCAATTAAATTCCCTAAAGAACGCATTAGATAATAGTTAGATTTTAATTCATTGGAAATCAGCAACTTTTGTTAGTATAATGAGCCTTAAATACTAGAATAGATTAAATAAAATAGAAAGATTAAGTGTTAAGACGAGAAAGAGAAAACAAAACACCAATGCAAAGTGAAGCTGAGGTTTCCACGAATTCTGTTTTTCATTAAATTATAGATAAGGTGATAATAAGTTAATTTTTGTTTGTGTTGTTGCCACACTCACATTTCGTTTTATCGTTGGCTAATCCCAAAGCAATTCTCTTTGCACGGAGTATATAGGCAATAAAAGTAGGAGTGAGAGACACATAAACTCACTCATGAAAGATTCATTGGCCAGAAGAGGCAGAGAGAGAAAAGCACATAATGGCAGTCGATGATTCGAGATGGACAGAAAATCTCTTATTTATTACCAATACTGTACTTTGTTTCTGTTTTACGAGCTTTGGCTCAATAAAAAAACTTTGGATAGTTTGTTTGATCATAATAAACACACACAACAAAGCACACACACTTATCGACTTACCTCACGATGTATAATATGCAATGCTCTGCGCTCTTCTGCAAATTGTTATACTACACAGCACAGAAACACAATGCGTTGTTTGGAAAGAGTAACTTACTAATCCACATCCAAACCTACATAACATTAATGTTCTTTTCATTTCACTTGAACCGTGTGCTATTGAGATTTGACTACTTCTGTAATAATATTAGATCACTCAGTCTGTATTGGTGTACCATTTGTAACACTTAAATATTTCTTTTATTAGATGCACTACTTTCTTTAGCTTTACTACTTGTGTATTTATTACTCACTAACTCACTGATGCAGTTCTAGCAATTGCAAATATTATTTTTTAATCTTTGTTTTAGCGAATATAGTGCACAAGTACAAGTGAAAGCATTTAGAAAGTAATATCTAATTATAATCATCCCTGCCATTCAGGCTTCAGGGAGCAATTTTTCATCTTTTGGAAATATCCCTTGTGTATTTAATAAAATATTTATAATGTATTGATGTATAATGAAACTAATACTTATTGTTGTATTTTTTTGCAGGGACCTGGGATATAATCGAAGTGCCAGCGTACTTGAACGTGTACACGGGTAACCACACGGAGACGGACATCACGTTCTACATCACGATCCGGCGGAAAACGCTGTTCTACACTGTTAACTTGATTCTGCCGACAGTGCTGATTTCGTTTTTGTGCGTCCTTGTCTTCTACCTGCCGGCCGAGGCTGGAGAGAAAGTGACCCTGGGAATCTCCATCCTCCTCTCACTGGTTGTGTTCTTGTTGCTCGTGTCCAAGATCCTTCCGCCGACTTCCCTTGTCCTCCCGCTCATCGCCAAGTACCTCCTTTTCACCTTCATCATGAACACCTTCTCTATTTTGGTTACCGTCGTCATCATCAATTGGAACTTCCGAGGGCCTCGAACCCACCGCATGCCCCACTGGATACGTGTCGTCTTTCTCAAATACTTACCCGTTAGAATACAAGCTAATATATTAATTAATTATACTCATAATTATAACAATAATTAATTGATAATCTGGTGACCTCCTCTAGATTTACCTGTGTATGCGAAGACCTCGGAAGACCCGGTTGCGCTGGATGATGGAAATGCCAGGCGCCGAAGTTCCCAGCTTCGGAAGTGCGGAGCGGGCCCCGCCTCCGAACCCGGGCTTCCACTTGCCAGAACTCCCTCCCAAGCACTCCTTAGAAGCGTTAGAATTAGCTGATCTCCATCATCCAAACTGTAAAATTAACAGAAAGGTAAACGTCCCTCTGTCCGTACATATTTGTCTTACTTAAAAAATATTAATTATTATGAAATAATTTCAAAAATCAGCATTGTGCAACTTTGGTGAACTACCAAAAATAGAGAAAATTAGTAGCTATTACAAGCTGTATGCATTTTATGGATAGAAAGTATAAAAAGAGTGTTTATCAATTTATGTAAATATATTGAAATTATGAGCCATACACTTGGGGCGTGTATTATTTCGTAATTTGTCATTATAATAAGACAATAATTAGTATTTCCTGTAGGCACAATGATAAAAAATGATGAAAGAGTTTTAGGAGGAGAAGCTGAGTAGATGATGTAATATGAAGGAAAGGAAGAGTGTAAAATTAATAATATAGTATATTACAGCTTGCAAAATGTTGAAAAAAAGTTAAAAAGGAATGTAAAAGGAGACGTGGAGTAGATATGAATTATCTAAGATGAAATTAAGACAAGAGCTAATAAATAAAAGAAAATGAGAAGATAATGAATGAAGAAGGGAGGGATGTTGAGCCAGAATCAAATAATAAAGTCTGCTTGATTTTCTCTTCATTTTTGTTGGTTTTCCTGAAAAGAGAGAACGGGAAAGTTGCTTTCTCCTGCTCTTCTCAACTGGCTGCCTGTTTTCTTCATTTGATGTTAAATTGTTAATGTTAATGTTGCTGAGTGTGTTCTGTCTTGTTATGTTTCAGGCTCAAGAGCGCGAGCGAGAAAGAAGAGAAAGTGAAAGCTCAGATTCCTTGTTATTAACACCAGAAGCCTTCAGAGCTACTGAAGCTGTTGAATTTATTGCCGAACATCTCCGAAACGAAGATGAGTACATCCAAGTGAGTCCTTCTCTTATTTTCATCAGACTTATACTTACGACTTTACGTTACGTTACGATATGTTACGCTAATTACACATGTACTATTTTTATCTTAACACATCACTCCTTTTACAAACTCTAATGCATAGAACCCACTCCTTCTTCTCAATCCTCTCCTTCCATTTATATCAAATAATACATAACATTATAGTTTTACCTATATACAAATATTTTATATTCTTCTCTGCCGTATGTATGATTTAATTTATTTATAGAATATCTACTTTATCCAAGTAGATATTTACCGCATACATATCTAAGTTTCGTCGTCGTTTTTTCCATTTTCAACTTATTGTTTATGTTTTACATAATGGTAAGAATATATTTTATTTTATTTAGCTTTCGAACATCACGAGTGACAATGTTTGCAAATTATTGAGACAGATTTTGCGCTTTAATACTTTCTTTTTTGTTATTCCGTAGTCAACCTTATAAAAAATACAGTCTTGAATCTTTGGTTTTAACATCCATAATATGAATAGCAAGACTTCAAAATTATTTAAGTGTCCCATTACAGACAATTATTGTTTCATTTAAATGCGTATTATAATAAATATGCAATTATTTGCTTTCCCCGTTTACAAAGAAATCCTATTTAAACCTTTCACGTATAAGTCCACTTGGATTCCTATCGACACAATGCTAATCCCTAGGTGCTTCCCATGATTACTTACTTATTATTATGTATGAGTGTGAAGAATGTTGTGATATGATTATTCCGTAGCTAGTGTTAACAGTGTAATATTATGATTGTGTTTGTGTTCCAGATCCGTGAAGATTGGAAGTACGTGGCAATGGTAATTGATCGACTCCAACTGTGGATATTTTTCTTGGTGACGGCAAGCGGAACATTTGGGATTTTGTGCAACGCTCCACATATATTCGAGCCGGTCGACCAAGACAAGATCATCGAGTTGTACCGTGGTAAATAACAGTGTGGGTGGGCTATCCATCTATTACTGTTCTTCTACTACTACTACTCATTGTCGGACACATACAACACACGACTCTTTATTAGTACATCGATTAGTAGACATTTAAGCAATCTCATATTACATAAACTAAATTAATAGCAGGAACATCCACATGAATACAAGAACACAAACGCAATTCAAAATTTAAATTCAACCAAAAGAAAAAGCAAAATTACGTGTGGATGGATACACTTTCCAACTGAATTTGAAGATAAGTTGAAAATGAAGAGCCAGAGAAAATGAGATCTACTTGAGTGCATTCATATAAATAAAAAATAGTGAGGGCAGAGCAGACGGACGGACGGACAGACAGAAGGAGCTGACACTGCGGCAGTGGCACTGATGAATTGGCTTTTGTTCTACTAAATATAGCGCCGCGTGAGGATGAGTCTTGTCTGTCTTCATCTCTGTTCTGTCCACTGATAACAGGAAGCAACTCTTGAAATCATTTATAAAATACTGACACATACATACGATTAGTATGCATATAAATTATGATAAAACTAGGATGTGAATTACAAAATAAATATAATCATTTAATACTTATTGGTAGAGCTGTGTGCGTTCGTTAAATTATACCAAATAACATACCTACCTAAGCACTAGGTCGGTATTTGTGTATTAGCTACTAATTAATATACAGATTACAATACGCTAAATACACATTCACTTACAATTAGTCATTAGCAAAAGAATTTGATAAAACAATGTGTTTCTTCAGTTCTCTGTACTTTTTAATTCTGATTTCTAATTGTGTTGTAAGTTAGAAAACATAAAACGATTGGGTAAATCAAAATGAGCAAGGAAGATGAAGACTACAGACGTAAATAGAACAAAGGACCTTACTATACGTATATAGTAGTAGTATCTATAGTAAATATATATGTACTTAGATTTTAGCTCTCCTACATATTACCTACTACTTACCTTATATACAGACTTAGATCACATCACCCACTAAATACTACACTATCTCACATCCACCAACAGCATGTAGCAGTCATGTCATGTTCGTGAAAGTTTTTCATTCACTGTTCATCGTGATATTCGTGATTCGAGCTCAAATCAACTTCTTTGCTTTTCAAGTGACAATGACTGTACAGTGTCTCTGTCTCCTGACTGAACTGAATTCTACAGAATAGAAAATAATGAAAAATCCTATCTACCAACAAACAAGACACTGAAACGTAAAAACTAACCTCATCTAAGCGGCTCTGCTCAGTGCAATCCAAGTCTACCTGAAAAGCCACCAACACACAACACAAAATGCTATACAGTCTTAAACACATAAATATACGGTAAATGTAGTGCTGCCCAACCCAATTGTCTACTATTCACTATAACCCAAGAATGAGTAGTATTTGTAAACCTTTTTTAAACACGAAAGACAACAATGTGCACACTAAGTACACAACCCGTACTTCCTAACATTACAATATATTGCTAAATACATTCACACATACATTACTATAGAGATATAATCATGTACTAGGACGTCAATAATATCTGTAATGTGTTGTGTGGTTGCACTAATACATAAATAGAGCAGATAAGTGCAATGGTGTCATGCTGTCAGTCAGCTATTGTCATTGTCAACTAAATAGGTGAGAAATGTGAAGGAGACAAAACTCACACTCAAATATGTTGCTCTTAACCTTATTCGTCAGATGTCTTCATTAACTTATTGCATTGTTCTCAACTTACACTCATAAAACTATACATATAAATATACAGATAAAGCTACTATACCAAATAATAAGTACTATAGTATCCGTAGATATTTATAATACCTATAGTCCCTCTAGTTGTAGAAACTTAACTTAAAATTTAGATGTATGTATTAAATATATATCTATTACCTACAAATATAATTACGAATTAAGAGTAGAACTTAATTAGTGTATTTAACATAGAGATTTTCCCTTTCGCTCTAACACTAACAATAACAAACAGAACGATAAGCGACACTTTACATAGTGTCGGGTGGACATATTGTAACTCCTTTTGGGTGAACTAATTAATTACATTAACTAAGCACATAGCAGGAGTAAATATAGTTAAATAAATCCTATACTTGGAAAATGTCACGTCACAAGGACTATTCGACAATGCTCAACAATTATACACTGAAAAACTATGTTACATACAACTACATTACTTACACTAAAAACCACTATAATAAGGGCTTTCATTTACTGGCACCTATAAATAAACTGATTGTACCTATAATTTTCTACTTACTTCGCCTCGAATGTACTTATGTACCTATGAAAAAAGTGAACTGCCTCTGAGGTCTGAGTCACCTATAAAAGTACTTACTTAACCTACAATTTTACTCAAAAAGCCTGTAGAAAAACTGTACTGCCTATGGAAATAGTATATTGTTCTACTTTAAAACTAATTTGCCTAAAGTTAATTAGAGATCTTAAGATTTAAAGTAGGACAATATAGTATTTCCATGGGTAGTATAGTTTTTCTACAGGATTTTTATAGTAAAATTGGAGGTTAAGTAAGTACTTATATAGGTGACTCAGACCTCAGAGGTAGTTCAGTTTTTTCATAGGCACATAAGTACATTCGAGGCAAATTAAGTAGAAAATTATAGGTACAATCAGTTTATTTATAGGTGCCAGTAAATATAAGTCTACAATAAGTACTTATTATCTATTATGATAGAGATGTGTGTAAAGTTAGTTAATAAGATGCATACATAAAGTCTCTACATACAATACGTTAAGTTATGGTATATGGCCCTTTAGAGCCACCCAAACTACATTGCCACACAGCAAATGAATTTACAATGGAAGGCTTGCTTGCTTCACATTTAGTAAAGCTGCTATCCTTTATACTATATCTTTATCAGCAATAGTAGTTTTTAGTTAAGAGCGCATTAACAATAATCAAGTATTTAGGAGAATCGAAACTTCAAGTTTATTGGAATTAAATTGCAAATCAGTAAAAATTGACATTATTGAGTTCTGCGAAAAAATTACTATCTGTAAAACTACAATACGAATGTTTACTGTAACATTTAAATTTTGTGGAAAGAAACTTTGTGGAAAATAAGCCGTAAATTCATGAATTCAATTGCGCATGTTGTGGCACGAATAAAAGAATAATTTCAGTAGTCTTTTAGTATTTTCTACAGATAACATTATGTACGTACAGTACTACGTAAATAACAGATGCCGCATATGTAAGGTTAAATATTTATAATATAAATTAGAATTACATTATGCCTAGGAGCAACTGTATCCGATTACTAAATTATGTACTTGTATTGTATGACATGAAATTATACTTCGATTATTGCTCACTAACTTTACTGTGTACATTGTACATACTGACATGAAATGTAATAGTGTGTACGTATACTCACTGGTATGGCTATTATGATTATAATGATAAATATTGACGGACACAGACTTTTCAAAATATTTATCTGTCTTCTGTGTTTGTGTCTCTGAGAAAGAAAACACATGGCACGACATTTTCCTTTTTGACTAATGACGAGTACACGTACCATGATGCATTGCTCTAAATTAAATAACATTAAAACTGACAGAAACCATAAAACTACAATAATACCTAAACACTTCCTAACTTATATAGAAAGCTTCCATCAATATGAAGACTTTTTGGTTGTCATATAATTAATTATTCTCTTTGAGATTTATGTATTGATCACATTTGCAGAAAAAGGTTTTCTAAGCATTATTGGCAGGCAGGCAGATTGGGTTTGGATCCGAGAGAGATACTATTACAAAATATAAAGCTAAGCGATACAAGAAGAAGCAGTTTAGATAAACTTTCGTAAAAAACGTTAAGAAAATAATGGAGTTTGGAAAGCCATAACGATACAGATAAATAATGCTCACGTTATGGATTACGTACTTAATATAAAGAATGAAGATAAATACATACATTTGATTAAAATAAGAAAAACAAAAGATATACTGATAAGTATAATGCAAAATTCAAGGTTGCTATATTTCTGACCCTGCTATATAAGTACTCCGTATTCCAGCAGGGCCAGAATTATAGTAACCTTGTGTACAACTATCGTAAGTAGGTAGGTAAAACTACTAACGTACTAATATATTTGTACTTTATGTACAAGAAAGGGTTTCTTGGAACGTAAGGGAAACAGTTTTCGATTATTTAGATGGCAAACCTTTTATTGTATGTAGTAAAGCAATTTCTACTATATAACTCTATTGATGTCCCAGAGTATTTCCCAATTAAGTAGTAAAGAAGATTGGCAAGGTACAGAGGGATAACATATAAATTAATTAGTGTTTTAAGTGAGTACTGTATCTAGAGAAAAAATTATTAAATATATTAAACCGTTATTCAGAAATATTATACTACATAAATATAATGCGAATTTAAGGATTACTAACGCGTACTTAGGATGAGACATTGTACAATTTGATGATACGTGAGTGGACAGGGACAAATATATTAGTTATAAGCAAATATCCAACCACACAGCAATAAAGGTTTAAGGTAAACGTTCAATTATTATATCTGGGACACAATTTCCTTTCGATTTTCTCCTTTTAAGTCAGTGGAAAACTGGAATAGTGAATTTTCCCTAATTGAAGATAATTACTTGGCGACATGCACAGAAAGGGAAAGTGGGAAGAGAGAAGGGAAAGCAGGGAGAAAGCACTGGAGTACAAGAGCTCATTTCTGTATTTACTGTTTCCTTTTCCCTACTTGTATTAAATACAATTAAATACTTCTGTATAAAACTAATGTATCCCCTGTAACATTATGTTGTCTGTAGTTTACAAATTAGGCCACGGAGGGTCTAGTTTACTAAGTACGTAAGATTAGTTCATTATATCCAAATTATAAATGATTAAAAATAGAGACGTTCAAACAATCAAAATAGTGAGCATACATACACCTTGATTATAGTACTACATAAATAAAATAACTGTACAATCCTTAAACTAAAAAGTAAAAACATACAAAACATGGTTATAATAAATCTAATGCTATTGGTGTTAATGTTAACAATAGAACAGTTAAGTATTCGTAGTTTAATAATTTAATAGAATTGCGCAATACTATAATTTGTGTTATTTTATTTAATTCAGATTATTCAATTCAGTGTAAATGGTATTTGACTAGGTATTTAAAAAAATAATTCTGTTTTCGTGAATTATAGAAGCTTTGCTTAATTGTTGGCAATTATGTTTTCTTTTCAATTATGTTATGTTTTCCACTCTTCATAGTAGGTACTTTTACGTACTATGCCACAATAACTACACAATTATGTATAATAAATATAAATAAATAATTGCTACACCACGGGTAACTCTATATATGAGTTTAGACAAATAAATATGTATCACTTATTGTAATACCTTCTCAATTATTTGAGTGCATACCTTATCCCTATAAATCTAAGATAGGCACATAAGTCTGTAGTCTTAACTTTAAGCTAACTAACCACTAACTCTGTACTTACTTAATTTTACAAATAATCAATAGGGTAAACAGTTTATGAGTTATTGGATGCACAGTATAATAAGTTGAGTTGAATACCTACACGGAAAATACTGCTAAAGATTGCAATTATGAAGTCGCAGCTCAAATTTAAGTACTAAAGCAACTGAAAAGAACGAGCAGAAAATACAACATTAAAATATTCTTTTCTGTTATAATTGTGTTTACAGTACAGTTTGATTAAACCCTAAATCAACTTAAATATATTGTGTAATGTCTAATCTTTAGATAAATCTGTCTGTATTGTTCCTGTTTTATACCGGCATACTTATAGATAATAATAAAATAAATTTGAACTTGAGTGTTTCGTAATCGTTATCAAATTGTACGTACTTAACTAAGTAATTAATTAGTAAAACTAAAATGTTACATCTACAATTACACAAGTAATTAGGTCTATATGAAATCAAGCAGGCTATTAATATATACACAATTAACTTTCTTACAGAACACTTCACGAGAACTAAATAATACACTAAATAAAATAAAATGTAGAGAGCTATACCAAGAAAGCGATAGTATTGTGATATTCGAACAATTAATGGTATGATAATACTGACAGTTAGAGCTGACACATACTACGTATTTATGGCATTTATTTAGCTATGATTCGCTATCTAATCTAACGATCATAAAAATTATTTGAACATCGTTCTCGCGAATGACCTGGGCAATAAAAATCAAAGAACTTGTAATAGTGAAAGCAAGGGGAAAGTTAAAACATTATTATACGATATTTGAACTTTTAGAATGTCATTTACTAATTTGGTCGAATCCTAATCCTAACCAATGCAATTTATAATGGGCCCTGACCAAGCTTTCTATTTTGCTTTCCCCTTTCTTGAGTAAACTTAAGGAAAAGGGTTAACCAGGTTTGGCAGGGAAAGCCCGATCTGGCTATCGTCTGTACTTGAATGTATGTTGCGTATTTCTTTGTTATGTTGCGTATTTTGCTTTTTTTGTTGCGTATTTATGTTGCGTATTTCTTTATACGAAAATAACTTCCATGAATTAAAAAATATCTTCCTCCTCTGAATCTTACACACCAAGTCAATATTGCGGAGAAAGTTGTTCAAACGATACTTTAGATGTCTTTGAGTATAATGAAAACTAATGTACATTTAAATCTTCCGTAATAATTTATTAATTTCAGAAATTCCATTATATGCAAATATCATTTGCGAGCATATGTATTTAGATTCATTTAGGTAATTCTTACATCTATTTATAATTCAAGTTCATTGTCTCACACTATTTATCTGTACTATAATATTCTGTGGCTAGTTAACTACTAGAGCTATATGAAGGAGAATTTTAAGCTAATTGGGAGTTTACCATATGCTATAATATTATGACAAAAATACAATAGTTTACATACACTAAATACTACACGAGTTGAGAACCTATGGTTATACTTACTACAATATAAATAAATAGATTATAGAGTTGGAGTAGTGTGAACTAAAATGTACTGCAATTTACTATTATTATTACTACACATTCTTAATTGTGAGAATGTAGAAAGGGTTGTTGTTATTGTATTGTAAATTAAGTGGTAAGGTAAAGCAGCATAGCACGGGCTAGCAGAAATATAATTATCGACTTAAAGTGTACAGAACTACTGCCGTTTTGTAAATACAAACTAATTGAACACTTAAACTGTAAGTAGAAAGTAGTGCAAAGCGCAAGCAAAAGTGACAAAGTGTACGTTATTGTAATTTAACCAAAATACTTAATTACGATAAATTACTATAATACTGCATAATTATGTACCTACATGTCGTATTATATTACAAATAATAAACATAGACTTCGTAATTTATGTAAAGATAGTGAATTGTGTTGTAAATTGTAAGTAAAAGTAAATTAACGTAAGGCGTGGGATGAATGTCATGAATGAGAGTTTTACACACACAAAATTTTTCATAACCGGAAGAGACGGTAACCCTCAACACTCTGATTGTGAATCCTGTAATATGTAAATACCCTCATTTCATATAAATGAAGAAACACTAACTAACATAGGCCAATAGCCATTGTTACTTAAAAGTGTACATATATGATACTATGCATTCTATTGAATTGCATTACATACATATATATATATACTTACTTACGCTAACTTTAATTAATTGCAACAATTATGGGTGTCAAAGTCAAAAAAGGAAAGGCAGTCTGAGCCACCCTACATATAGCCACAAAATTTTATGCAACTTTACATAACATACACACATACATAGGTATACTTCTTAAATACCTTTAATCCTTTAACCCAACAGAACAGGAAAACATCCACTACTTACTAATTATGTATGACATATAAAGAGACTCCCCTTTTGACAGCAACCAACGCAAAACAAGCCACTTTTTCTAACAGTAAATATTCATAAAATTGCCCTAGCTATCAATTCTAAGTTTTTCTCATTTTGTCTTAATCTACTTATTAACTACTTATATTTACTAACAATTAAACCTATGCCATATATATGTATGTACCTATAAGTACGATATACAATACACTAACTCTTATATTATTATATGTACTTACTAAACAAATATAACAAAAGAGGAACGTTAAAAATCCCAAATGTACATATATTTGGCTGGAATCTTATTACATTTTACATGTAGTATAATTTATCTTTAATAATAAGTCACGTCACAGCAAGTTTTGAAGTATATAACTATAATTAATACGGGATTTGTTTTGACACTAACAAAATTGAAAACTCACAAACTCTTTACATAACGTACATAAAATATGTAAATGTAATGTAGGTTACGAAACCAATTTTGATGGTACATACTATAACGGTGTGGAGTGGAATGCTTGTGGTGGTTATACTCTTCTACAGTTAAGTAGACTTCTATTAATTATTGTGGGGAGAGCTATAACTGCTGCAAATCTATAGTGTCCTAGACCTATGTAACTTATACATACATACATGCATTACATACAATAAAGAAATATGATAATTGTAGCTGAATAGCACCTACCATAAATGAGAATAATGTAAATGATAAAATTGTTGTTAAATAATGATATAACTAACTAACTGACAATTAAATACCACGTAAATTAATAATTAAGTTCTCACTGAATTACAACATGATGATATGATGTAATATATTATCTGTGACTATGAGGTGACATTGTGACGACAGCAGTTGAGTTTGAATAGCGGCTACAATACAAATGTTTTCAAACATTAATTCATTGTAAATAGAATGCTGAGAGTCAAAACAGAGATGATTAATTCATTAAAATGAACACACTGTTGAAGAGTTTTTCACAATAACCCCTCCTGTTTATTAAAATCATTTTTCTAACCTTCTTGCATACAAAATCATAAAAATATACTAGAACTTTCACTATCTGCATGCATAGTTGGCTTTGATCTCCACGGATTTTTTTCTTTCATATTTTCATATTTTCGGACTTTCCAATTTCTTCACCTCGCTTTGTCGCTGCTTCTACGGCACTGATGATTGCATTTCGAATTCCATGTTTTTCCAATGCTGCTATTCCGGCTATAGTCGTACCTCCTGGAGAACATACGGAATCTTTCAATACTCCTGGATGGGCATTTTTGTCATTCAGAATCAATTCTGCTGCTCCTTTCATTGTTTGTGCTGCCATTTTCATACTTATATCACGGGGTAGACCCATTTTGACACCCCCATCAGACAAGGCCTCTAAAACTGGAAACATCTATTTTCACAAGGAAAGGAAAAGTATTTAGGCTTCTTCTGAGAGCTACTGGAAATCATTTATTTATGTAAACTGTAATAAAAACCTATGTACAATTGCATCAAAAAGGACTCACGAATCCAATTCCTGATGAGAATAGCCCACAATAGGCATTTATTTGATTTTCAGGAACTTCGAAACTAAGTCCCAAGGAGGACAGCAGGTTTACAAGTTTCAGCTTTTCTACTTCTTGGACGGTATCATTCAGTGTGTACACTAGTAATGCACATGAAAGGATACAAATGAACATTACATTTATTATTATAGATGATACAAACATATTTTACCCACCTAAGGGCACATATTTCTGTATAAATTTAATGTACATATATATTACAGTTACTACAGTATAAAAAATAATAGTAGATAATTGATTTACCTGCACAACCAGAGCCAACTTTCATTCCGATATTTGGCATAACTCGGGCTGCCGCTAATTGTTCAGTCTTTACTTGGAAATGGGTGTGAAGGTGCTTTGTGAAGTGTGATAGTGACAACCCCGCCATGATGGAGATGTGGAATTTTCTTGCTGCATTTCCATCCAGTAACGTTTCTTTAAGAGCAGGAATGAAAACTTGAGGTTTCACAGCCCAAAGAATGATATCCGTTGAGTTAACTACGTCCGCTATTTAATTTCCATAGGCAATGAGAATTTATAATACAGTGTAGTTGGGAATGATATTATTATCGTGTTTTAGGATAAAAATTCATTACAATTTTTTGCAGTAGTCGCACACCCAATTGCTCTCCACTCTTCTAAATGAATATCTTCCGGACTGCTGACAATAACATTGGAGGGAGCAAAAATACCTACATAAAAATTGTGATACATTTAAGAACTACAGATCAACATATTGGTCGATATACATTATCATGAAACAGAAAAACACACGCATCGGCCATATAAGCTTTCTCTACACTAGACTCTTTATATTACAGATACATAGCCAAGAATAAACGAATGTAAATTATGCCATTATTAGTTAGACCAGCATGGAGTGTGCGGAAGGTCCTTATGTATCGCACTGTCGGTTCATAGAATTATCTAGGAGATCTGAGGGCCAAAATAAATTGTTTTGACTTCATCACTGCAACGATTTCATAATGCTTTTTCAAATAAAAAACTTGTTAGCAATTAAAGTAGCAGACCAAAAAAAAAGAGATCAAAACTTTGTGAATTAACGGCGCACAATGTAAGTCGTAAGTGTAAACCTTTTTATCAAATTATGTACGAACTAGTGCACTAGTTCGCTATAGTGGATTGCTGGAGGAGTCGAAATGATAAGAACCTAACCTTAATATATATTTCGCTATACTTTATGCTATAATAGCTTCAGAAATGAAATGTGGGAGCGCCATATTTTCCAGAGCTCCCTCCCCCAAACTAAATCTGTTTGGTGAGACATCATTTATGCATGTTTGGTCTCATTATGTTATATGAGTAGTTCAAATATGCAAAATACAAACTCACTATACTGTACATAAATCTGCTTTCCTGTATCAGACTTTCGCAGTCTTTAAGTAATTATATGTAGTGATATTTATATGTAATCTCTTTTTAAAACCTTTGCTGACAAGAGGAAACCCAATTGCTCTAGCCATTTGGCCTGCTCCAATAAATCCAAGTTTCTGCCCTATCGCCATTTCGTATGCAACAGCGATAGTGATTAATTGTATTTATGTTGTCTTTATTCCACAGTTTTGCAATTTGGGAAGACGGTAATTTTCTTAGAACTTGCTATGGTATGAGCAAAATATGTAGTTGCTTTTGAATGCTTTAACGAGCTAAGACTAAAAGAAAGCTACGAAAATATGTTTGTGTTATTAGTATATACCCAGGAATCCAATTTGATAAGAAATATTGCTTTGGTGCTTCTGTAAATCGAACTTATATGCATAATAATAATGTACATAACTTTATGTACCAACATAAACCCACTTAAGTTAAAGAGTTTGCTATCGCTGCTGTAAGATTATGTCTATAAATAAGTCCAATAACTAAACTAAGAATTAATAACAACAAATCTCACATAAATTATAATATAATGTTTAGCTTCAGTTAACAAGATAATGAAACTGAAATCAATCGTGACTGTGACTCATGAAAAACAAACAAAAATGGTTTAACCATTCTATGCGCACATATTTATATACACGACACATACAATATACATAAGCATCCCCGTCTCAAGTGACATTCCGAATTCCTACCTCCAGCAAAATGCGTGTCAGAATTCAATCTATATAGTATAAGCTTCTTTTCCAACAAAATGTCAAGTTAATTAGTGATATAATATTATATATTATTAGTATTCATATTGCAACACATACAATATTCAGTAAAGTGTTTACAGTTCATTGGTTAGTTTTTCCTACCATCATAACAAATATATTATGCGTGTCGATATAGGTAGTAGATATAAATAAATATTTATTTATTTATTTATTTATTTATTTATTTCATCAACAGACCTCTACTCGAGTGAAAAGGTGGTATGGTCACTC
>JAQFYC010004053.1:0-18448 GCA_034694165.1 Tomocerus mixtus | reverse complement strand
ATTGCGCGAAGCGCGAAAATTTTTCCATTTTTTGTCAATTTTAGGTTTAGTTTTCAAGTATGATGAAATTTTTTTTTTCTTTTATGGCCAGCGCGGGGCCCCCCAAAGCGCGGGGCCCTGGGCGGTCGCCCGTCCCGCCCATGGGTTAACCAGGCCCTGGCAATGGGTGTCCAACTGTATCGGCAGTGGAATGCGCAGTGGATATGCGCAGTAGAATGCGCCGTGGAAGGGTTTTGTTGACGAAAATTGTTTAAATGGCATATTAGAGACATTTAGCACAAAATTTCCACAAAATCTCACATTGTCCATGCATGGGGTAAATTGAGATTCATATTTGGAATCCTTGTGCCAAGGCCTTTAAAACGATACCCCACTTGCCATATGTTTATATTTAAAATTAAGTGGGTGTGGCCAGAACTCCATGGGGTTGTGGCCAATTTGGTCCAAAAACACTGACAAGATTACTTTTGACCTCCTCTTTCGAATTCTGAAAACAGAATTCAAAAAAGTTGATGCGTTCAAAAGTTATGCTCTTAACGGACAGACAGCACAGACGAACCCATACTGTATCGTGCCGATACAGAATAAGTAAGTACTTTTGCTTTGCATACTTAAAAATCATAACTTGGAATGATAATGATGTCAGTAACTCATTGTTTTAAAGTTGCAATTTTATTTTAAATAAATGAAGTAAACCGGTAAAGACTTCCCTAGATAAAAAATTTAATTTAAAGACAAAGTGAGTATGAAAAAGCTAGTGAAAATTGTATTTGTCTTCAAAAGTAGAATAGGTACACCCATAAGCTACAAATATATTATTTTTATAAGGCATTTTTTTATACAGGGTAGCATAGAGTCTTAGCTTTCAAAAAATGTACACACTAAGGCTGTGTAAAATACCGAAACAGTATCAACAGATTAACGCTACTATTTGAGTAATGTAATGAGTAAGGTATTTATTCTCAATTACCTGTCCACTTCATGTAGATCGCCAATGCTAGAGATATCGTAAATGATCAACGCGTCACACAAACATCTGTCAACAAGGTTGCAACTCTCGAAATCGACCGAAAGAATGTCAATTATCAACGAGGATGCGTTTTCTGGTCCAGCTCCGTTTACCAGCCATGTGAGTGCAGCATTTGGAGCATATTCTCCTTCCACGGGATACCATACTACTCCACTTGGAGAACTCGTGTATGTTGAACTGTGCATAACGGGTACCGGTTGAAATCTGGACCCTTCCCAATGAAGAGAAAATCCAGTCGCGCTACTATTTGCCTCGAAACTGGAACTTGTGTAGAAAACGACGGTTGCTACATTTCCTGTCAGGAAATGATAGGCGTCGTTATTGTTCTCATTGCAAAATCTGCGGAATTAAAATTAAAAATTTATGTCACTAATTATGTTAATTAAATTATTTGTTTTTTATTTCTTGCCTGTATTTTTCAAGATTGTCGTTGGGAATTAGATTTGTCAAACTGTAGATACCAACTGCGGCATTAGAACATTGTATATCTTGTCCAGGCAAGTCAAGGTTGGTGAAGTTCATACGGAAACCATCCATTGTCCGTAAATGAATTGTCCAAATGCATAGTTCACCGGGACTAATTAACCCTTCTCCAGGATATATTAATGTTCCTGAATCCAATTCGATTGTCCCACCACATTGACCGTTTTTGATTTCGGACGACTCTATAATGAATTTAAATTAGAGTTTTTATCATTGGATTCAAAGTAATGAAAACACATATAGGTAATTTAACTTTATAAAATTTCACTTGTCCTTATTTTGCTTTAGGTTGCTTACCAATCTCAGTTGAACTACAATTTAAAATTAACGTCGCCCAGAGAAGGATGCAGAAATATTTATTGATCATTGCAAGAACATGAAATATCGTAAATAATCTGCAGTTGTGCCAGAGAAACTTGATTTTCTTCAACTAAACGTAATCAGGAGCTCTCCATCAGAGACTGGTAATTTTAATAAATTGCAAATTGCTTATCAATCCTTTATACAGAAGCTCCAGAACCCCAGACTGGCAGAATAATCAATTCATTTTCATTTTGACACACTTGAAAGTAGGTACATGTATGTATGTTTAATTTTTATGTATCCTGTCTGTATGTAGAATTTGAACATTATCTACCACTAAATTTACATATGCATCTATGGCTAATTATTGAGTAGGTTGGAAATTATTAGTGCCAGTTTTTGTTTGATAACGAATTCATATCAGCTCCAATAAACTATTATTATTGATTTCAATGCTACTGTAGACAATAATTAATGATGCAGATAAAATTTATAAACTCTAATTATGATGCGTGGTTTTTGTTAATAAAGAACGTAGTGTGGAGTCTTTTCGAAGGTATTCTTACGTATTATCAGCTTAGTTAATTCGTCTTTAAGTTTTTTTTCCCAGTAACTTAATTATTAAGGTCAATTTTAAGTTTCATTAGATTAAGCGGCTTCATTATTATGGTTTAATGATAATTTAATTGTAAAAAATACTACAAATGTGGTTGGTCAAGAATTATGTTATAAGTAATTCATTTCCATATAATAATATGAGAACTCAGCATTTAATAATATAAAGAATTAATAGGATATTATATGGATCATTAACAATATAATATAGGTAATCACAAAGTGATTCACATCTTCACTGTGTAAACCCAATACACTGGATACTAGCCACTATAAATGACCAGCGAAGGTACATTTTTAGTCGAATCTCACATCGCCCCACATAATACAGTCCGTTTTTGGTCAAATCTCACATTGCCCCACATAATATAGTACGTTTTTGGTCAAATCTCACATTGCCCCACATAATATAGTACGTTTTTGGTCAAATCTCAAATTGCCCCACATAATATAGTACGTTTTTGGTCCAATCTCCAATTGCCCCACATAATATAGTACGTTTTTGGTCAAATCTCAAATTGCCCCACATAATATAGTACGTTTTTGGTCCAATCTCCAATTGCCCCACATAATATAGTACGTTTTTGGTCAAATCTCAAATTGCCCCAATAAGCTGGGGCATTGCGAGAAAGCAAAATTTATCTTTGAATAGAAATCCGTTAACACAATTTAAAAAAGTTGAACCGTGTAAAAGCTACAGAGTAGTTTATCTTACAAGATGTACCCCCTGTACCCCTTGGGGTGGTCCGATTTGGACCATTTGCATAGCCATCCGTCCTGTTATATCAATGAACATGTATGCCAAGTTTGGTTGAAAGTTCCCCCAAAGACACAAAGGTCTCAAATTCGCTTTCGCTATTTTTTTACACACAGTTTTGCAATGTTTTATTGAATTTATACCCAAAACTATCATGGAATATGCAATAACACGACACGAGCTGTACACCAAAAATCATAATAGGTATAATGCGTTTATTTACATTGAATTTAGAGAGAGTAGCCTTTCTTAATCAAATAAATAAAAAATAAGATTCGTCTCATTAATTTCCAAGCGCCCTAACAATAAATTGCATTATCCCGTATTTTAAGTGTTACATACTATATGTATTACCCCATATTTTAAGGTACAAAATTGATTATGAAAGTTGTATGTGTTGCTCACTCACGATATGAATGCATACCAGTAAATGGCTTATGCTGAAATTTAATTGATGGAGTTTTGTGTCGATATTTGGCATTTCAGGATCACATTTTTCAGCTTCGGTTTACCAAATGCATCAAATTAATGACTCCAGAATGTTATTTTACTTTATTATACTACAACAATTTTAAATACTTTAGAATTTGAATAAAAATTATAATCCTCTACACATACCGCATATTCCCACTACGTGACTATGTAAATTGTCATATTATCAAACACAGCACGTCACCAATCTATCAACGATTTTACATCATGTTATAACACGCCCACATTTGAAATACCTAGCATGACATCCTGCCAGAGTTACAGGGGTGAATTACAAACCTCATAAAACAATAATACGTAAAACAGAATAAGTGTCTAAAATCCTGAACAAACAGAAACATAATATTTTACAACGAAAAACAAAGGTCTCACTAAAGATATAAAGACTTTCATATATTATGCTATAAGGAATGAAGCAAAATACCTTATATAATAAATTTTTATGACTACGCAACTTTTTGGAAATATATTAATTTTTTATTATTTAATTAAAGTACCATTGAATAATTTTCAGTTAACAAATTTCAGCAACTAATTATTTGATTTCAGGGAGAATTCTACTTTATGCAACACTGTGCACAATTTCATTTGGCGATGATAATAATCAGTTTATGAAACATTTGCTATTCGACCAATTCACTGAAATATGGCTATTTTTAATGACACGGGTATGTTTTTCTAAATTTTGGCAAATGCTTTCCAACGTAATATTCCACTAAACAGCGAGCCACCCAATTTGCAAATTGCCTAATGAGAGAAAAACGGTAAACAGCACCAGTTACGACCATAAGAATTAAAAGACATACTTTATCACCATAATTCATAATGGAGTATAATGTTTCTCCCTTAAACTCAGTAGAAAATCCTTTATACACCATATAAATAACGGGCTTATATCTCAAAATAATTAAAGCCCTTGTTGATGCTGCCATGTGCGTGTTTTGTACAACAGAAATAGTGCTATCAGTAGCTTTTAAACATGGTAAGATAATATTGGCTAGAAGGCGGTCTGATAAATCCTGCGAATAATGAAGCGCCAAATTGAATCTGTCCTCGATTCCTAGAAGTCTTCCGAAAACCGCCCACATATGGCGATAACCATCAAATAATCTCAGATCGCTGATTCCAATAACATTTGCCAAAGTCTGGGCAGTGGAAAAGAATCCATACAGAGTAATCGCATTGTCAAATTGACTAAACTCGATCTCGGGATTCCAAGTTAATAAATGAAGTGGAGCTTCCGTTGTATCCACAAATTCCAAATCTTTCTGAATTGCTCGAGTTACGTTTTCCGTGTCTTCAGTAATATCCATTTCCTCCATTGGGGGTATTTCTTTGTTTCTATTTTTCCATTCTGCAGCAACTTTGTGCATTATTCGAGTCACTTCGATATTTCTGTATGAATTCGAATTTTCCGACAGAACGTCATCCTCGCACCAGGTCATGATTCGGTTAGCCGTCGAAACAAGCTTGAGGAATGTAGAATAGTTCTCCCTATGAAATTTTTTAGATCTCAAAAACACGAGACAAATTGGCTTGATCCCGAAACCGCACAGGCCTGTTATAATAACGCTGAAGACAATTGAAAGGTAATTCTCCTTTACAAATTGTCGACCTTCTTCCAGCAGTTTTGGTTGAACCCACGGAATATTTTTGGGCAACACGGGTACAGTATTGCAGTCTCCAGGTAAATATGGAGATTCATTTATTAGTCGATTGTAAATAGCGTCTTCTTTTTGGGAAACTACTAACAAATTTTCGCGGCCCGTGGGACTACTAGTCGTTTCTGCATCCAAAGTGTTTGCAATTTTGGCATAGGTTCCAACAAATTCACCAGTACAAGGCAAGGAACCCATTTTGGTATTTTGTACAATGTTTAGATCTAATCTGAATATTCCACAGAACTTTTATCAGCAAATGTTTAATATATTTAGAAAATCAGTTGAGTGTTTCTCAATTGATTGTTTACTTTATTTCACCAAAACCACACCAATATATTTTTCTTTCTGATCTTTACATTGTCATAGTATTAAAGAGCACTTGTGTTTAAATGCAATTTGATTGAAATTAAATAAGAATAAATCCGAATAAGTTATGTAACATTACAACTAGTTTCATAATACTTCCCATATGTATTTCGCACGTTATTTCGTTAGTAGCAGGCGTGACTTACCAAACAATTGAAATACTGCTTGGTATAAAAAAGTTTCATGTTAGAAAGTACAAAATGAATATCTAGCCTGGCACAAAAACAGGGTTGCAAAAAACCTGGATTTTTTCAAAAAAAAATATTTATAAGGACGGGTTTAAAGGATTATTTTTATATATTATATATTATGAATGAACAATACCTATAAGGTATACTTGTAAATGTGTTTATTGAGCATCCTTACAATATTGACGCTTTATTTTTGTTTTATGTTAAATTAAGTATGAGGTAAAATACTAAAAAATATCTTTGTACTACCAACTTGGGATAATAATAGCAGTAGTTGGTTATTTTGCTAAAAAGCCCAAAAACCCCGACTCATAAAAACCCGCCACACAACCCTGCACCAAAAGCCGAATGGATATCCTCAATCCTCACCGCTGGACAATGCAATGTATTCATTTATTATTTTATCCTTTGACGTATACACAAATATCTGAATGAAAACAACTAATGAAAACTAATATGAGAAATGTGGGGAAATTAGTTAGCGAATTTATTCCTTTGCTTTTATTAGTAGGCAGCAGGCATAATATGGACAAAGTTGGACACTCAGCTTATCCATAAGCTATTCACGGCAATTTAAAAGGGCATTTAAAATGTAATTCTACGTTCCCATTGTTTACCAGGCTTTCAATGATTATTAAAATAATATTCATTTAAAAGATGATAATACACGAACATAAATGTTATGACTAGTCGTAACTCAAGGTTTTAAATATATATGTTGGCAATTATTTTACATGTGTGGTATTAGGTTATTCCAAACGCCATTTAAAACTCAATATTGAAATTAGCAGTATATCGGTATATTGTAGATTGCTAATGTTCCGTGATCGTAATTGTTTTGAAGGAAAACGAACATCTCGTCTTAAAGTCGTACGATGAACTTTTCGTACACCATTTCGCAATAGAGAACGCATTGTTTCATTGTTACGTATCACTCGGATGTTTCTCCATGAATCATTGTTTTTCTCGTAGGGAATTATTATTTTTAATGAAAGGATATAAATGTTATTTGATTTTAGTAATGTCGTTCCATACTAACTGTAACGTTTTTCATTATCTATTGTAGGCGTGCCGATAAAAAGTAATTGCAGCTTTAGCAGTTAGTGGTGTATTTCATTCTACAATAGTCTTAAGAGTGTTCACTAAAATACAGTAGCAGTATATTTATGCATAATATATTATACTCATCATACCTAACAAATATATGGATAACACTCAAAAAGTACATTTATTTTTATTGAGTCGCAGACAATAATTATAGATCATTATATGCTTATTACCCCGTGCCTAAATAAAAGATGAAAGCAATATGACATCCGAAAATATATTTCAACAATTTAAAAAATATCTCTAATCGTAGAAAGATATTTTTGGAATCTCTCCAACATAACAGCATTATCCTCTTGAGTCTACTATCCTAGATTTATTTAGTTAAGCAGATAATGAAAATCATTTTATTAAACCGGATTGCAATTTGGTATCTAGTTTTGCAACTAATTGCCAATTTTGCAAAATCTAAGGAGGAGCAACGTGGAGGCAGATGTTGGTGGGTTCGGTGTCATTCCATTGCCGAAAATAAATGACCGGAAAATTATTTTATTGCTGCTAAAAGGTATTGCCCAAGGAATCCAAGAACATTTCAGTTAAAATGCTGTCCTACTATAAGACAATGGTCAACAACGACAACAACAACTACAGCAGTGCCTACAACAACATCTCTATAGAATTAACTACTACAAAAACAGATTTTAGCAACCTAGTGATATTATAAAATAAATTGTGTAAGCAATCGGGGTGTGCCGTGATATCTAAATTCCTTCCTTGCGTATAGAGAAATGCCCTTAATAACTAAATTCATTTAATATTCATTTGCTCATAAATGTTTAAGTAAAAGCAGTAACATGTGTTTCATGGCATGAATTTTTCTTTCATGTACAAGTAGAAGCAGCGTCTGATATTTAAAGCTATATAGCTGGTGCACCGTAGGTGCAGGGTTGAACCATATTTTTGGTATTTCAGTAATTTTCTTCGAAACGTCTGGGGCTATGAGCACAAACAAATAATCCCATGTATTAGTGCATGGCGAGTTTAGTGGAAATGTGAATTATAATGTGCATAATATTATATTCCATGAAAGTACTTTTTAGTCCTCCCGAGTGTGCGAGGCTGGCTTATGGAATCGCAATGTCTGTCCGCGCGATAACTCAAGAACGACTTAGGATAATGAAACTCGGTGTGAAACAGACCCTTATGATACTTTGTCTTCATTTTAATAGAAAGCGTTGAAACAGGGGTATTGAAATGCAATAACACTGCTTCCATGTTGTCTTCATTTGGTGGTCGACGTAAAATAACGGTATAGGAAATTTTTCATACCACTCCCACTTAAATGAATAATCTATACTGTGAAATATATTTTGTTGCTTCTCATCTGCTGATCCTAGAGTAATCTTTTTACATTTGATAGACACGATGGCCACCTTGCATATCAAAACTATCGTTTTAGTAGAATCTCAAAATACCCCGACCTTCACATATTTACTGCTGGAAACAGTATTCAAAAAGTTTGAGCCATTAATATATTATTGGCTGTTTTAGTGAGATCTCACTGTGCCCCAAACTATCTTGGGTACTTCCATTGTTTATGTTAAATAGGTACATGAATATATGCAATAACTACGTCTCCATATTCTACCTCTGTTTCAATTGACCCTTGAACCGATTTGACTCAACTACTACCAATTCCTTGTTTATCAACTTTAAGAAACAGAATTCGAAAACGCTGAACTGATCAAAAGTTATCAGTGTCACAGACTCAGAGAGACAGATGGACACAGCATTCCAACAAAACTGTTTCACAACTTAATAATTCTATATAGTAGTTGTAAGCTTTAAGGTTAGTTCTCACACAACATACTTAACACTGTGCACTGCCCTATGAATACCAAGACCATAGACCAAGGTCGACTGTAAAACCCACATTATACATACATCAAAGGGAAGTAAAAAAAGATAATTTCAAAATGGCTTGGTGATAACACGAGATGGCATAATCAAAATGTTAACACTAATGGGAATATGATGCGAAGTCAACAGCCACGATTTGCAAAAGCCATTAGTGATAGAGATTTACTTCGCATCACTTCTGGTATTCACATGCACAAAAATGATCGCAATGCAATGAAAATCATTTGAACTCACATAGGTACATACATTTGTAAGCACAGTACGTATAAGCAGCAGTATATAGCATATCGCTTTCATTATCTCCAAAAAAGTAAGCAAATATAAGTTAGCTTTCCAAATCCAAATCATGAATCACCGGCCATTCAATTTTTTAGGTTGATATATATTAGAGTGTAAACTTTTCTGTGGAACTCGCTGACCTAACTTGTTCAGAATGCCATTGGGGGGTGCAAATTACAAAAACTCCCTGTAATTTTTAATTTTTTAAAATTACGAAAATTACAAAAACAATATATATGTTCACTCGCAGACAATTTCCCTTCAGTGACGAATATGAAATTTACATGCTCTAGTCTAGTACATATACAAATACAGAGTTGTCATTATGTCATATCAGTTGAAGTCAACGTATGTATGTATATTTTATCAAAAATCAAGCCCAACTTGAGTCATATCAAGTATGACTAATGACTTTATATAATGAATATGGGCTTATTATTCCTTAGTACATCATGTGCACCTCACCGGTCTGATTGAAGTTACTCGTTACATTCAAATCCACACGAACAAATCCTAACCAGAGAAAAACTGTTATAGCAAAACAACAGGCTCGTATAAAAGTTAAGAACTTGATTTATAAGAAAATACCATTCATTTCGTCTTTATAATGACACGTGTTACTTGGCTGCTTCGTAAGAATTGGTTATTCTACTTCTGAAGTGTATATTGTTTCTTCGATATACAACCCGTGGCTATCATAATTACCCTCTAAAATCTACAAATAAATTTACAAGGTAATTAATTTTGTCTTAATCTTAATATGGAATAACGGAAGTAGTAAGATTCTCAGGATTATAATTTAGTAAATGTGGTTATTAGAAAGATAATGTAATGTAATTTATTCAAAAAGAAAAACCACAAGGCCGTTTTTGCTGAACAACCGGAAACGCAATGAGTGATTAGTTTCCCAGGGATAAACTTAACATAGTTGTAGTTGTAAACCACGTTATAGTTGGTTTTCGTATCTAACTGAATTTATCTAACGTATTAACTTTAGTACTTTTCTTTTATTGCGTTAACAATTTTTGGTATAATGAATTTCTCATACCTCGTATTAAGTTTAAGTTTAACAATAAAAGGTTGTAAAAGGTACTTATTATTTCCAGTAATTCTCTTTACATTGGTATACTCTGGTGGCGGTGGCAGCATATCTCGGAAGCTTATATATTTTATGTCGCTCAAGTTTTTCGAAGAGATAATGTATACGTAACTCTAATGTCTCGCTATCAGAGCAATTGGGGCAGATGTACTTATATTCTTCCTCTGAAATCCCCCTATCAATTATATTTACAACTTCTCCTTCATCGTTGTTTACATGGATGAGTAAATACTCATAAATAATGGCTTGTAATTAATTGGCGGAGCTTTTTACTAAAAGTGCCGGAGGAAAAAAATTAGCAGATTTACTGACTTAGCGGATTATAATATTTAAGCTTACTAAAAGTGGCGGAGGAAATACAATTATTCTAAAAAAACATCAGCCAAATAAATTCATAAAGTTAAAATGTTTGTTTTTGTAGTGGTAGTTTAGTACGTTGGTGATAAGGTCGTTTTCGTTAAAAGTACATCTTTAGGTATTTTATATCTTTTCTTCATAGCATAGTAGTACAGTTCTTAGCTGCGGTTTAGCAGTGTATGAATCCGTTGCTTTCCCTCTGTTCAAAAACCATGTCTTTCGAAATTGAAAATGGCAAAGTCAGTATTATATTTCCTCCGCCACTTTTAGTAAAGATGGGAATTTTTTTTCTGGTTTATTTGGGCGGATGTTTTACAATGACGGCACCATATTATATACCTAAGATTTTTCTCGTAGATATATGGGTTCATTAAGCACAACATATCAAAAAATTGAGTGTGGGCATTTCTTAGTTTTCGAGATAATGAGGCTGCAATTTAAAAAATCTCCCATTTAAAATTGCGCATACGCTGTTCCCTCAAAAAGTATGTGACGGCACTACATTTAGCTTATGAAAATTGGACCACACATTTATCAAATATTTTTTTATCAATGGTACAATTTTTGTGTGTGGGCATTTCCTTGTTTTTGTTTTATCGAAATTAAAAAGTGGCAAAAAATGTCAATTTTTGCCAAGTTGGTAGGCATAAAAGGTACATTTATGTTGCTGCCTAGGGTACTATGCTACAGTATTGTTATGCATGTACATGTATTGTTTACGCAACATGAGTAGGGAACTAAACGATAAGTGCATACATGCATACAATTGAATATTGGTTAAACCAAGGTGGGTTCACACATACTCAGCACTACCACTCACCAGTAAGTTAGTGGACTTGGTAGTATACGAAAGTGTTTCAAACATTTGTAACTGTACTAACAATACTGTAAATATTCGTACACCTCAATTATGAACGTTATATGTACATTTTTCTATATTTACGTAAATGGATGCATTACATACAGTATACGGCGCAAAAGATGGGTGTGTTAGCCTAATACATTGTGTTGTACGAATTTTAAGTCTAACTAATACAGTAGGCAGTATTTCCCTTATACACATGAGCAGACGTGAGAGCGTAATCGTACGTTCTAAACCATAGAGTTAGCTGCCGTAAGCCTACCGTATTAGCTAGGCTTAAAAATCGTACAACACAATGCATTAGGCTAACACACCCTCTTTTGCGCCGTATTCATAAATTACCATAAATTAGCTACTAAATCCACGAGAAAAGTTAAACCTATTTAATTTGGACAGTGATGTAGATTTTCATTGCTAAAAGTTCAAACACATTAATTATCTGCGAGGACCTCTGTTTAGTATAGAAATGATAAAGACTCAGTAAGAGGTATATAAAGTGTACACAAATTAGTCAACGAAATGCAATGAGTGATTGTGTTGTAGTTAAGTAAGCAAGGCGAAGGTAAATAAATTATGTAAGTCTCAGTTAACATTATGGTACAGAAACAATTTTATTTCACTTTTACAATTTACAATGCACATCAAGAGTAAAATAAAAATGATTTATGGAACTAAAGAGATGTTGGCCATTCCTAAGGAATGTTTCCAGGACAAGCGACGTGGACGCCTCTGTTATTTGTCCCATGTCACCTCTGCAAGGTTGTTCTATGTGCAGAGGCCGCTTGTTTAGGTTTTACAGCCACCTGCCTCATTTAGGACTTATTAAACTGTATGCATTACGTATGTTGTCATGTTTCTATATAATTAAGACATGTTTCTGTATAACTGTCTTGCATCTGAAATTCTATATAACGATGTTTTGTTTCCGTATGAAATAGATGTAATTGCGTATATGTTTGACTTTTGGTGCTTTTTGTCGTATTGACAGTATTAAAAGTCATCAACGTAATCGTCCTCATCCACTGCTTCCGATGAACCTATTTGTCGTTCCAAAATGTCAGCTGCATTTTAAATGTTCTCTTCTATTACCTTCTTTGAGCCATTCAAATCCTTTTCAGCATGTCGACCATACCCTAAAAACCAAATTACAGAGGATATGTGGGAGCAGCATCCAACTGTCCGTGCTCCCACTTTGCATTTGCAGAAGTAAGAAACTATAGAGTATTCTCCGCTTTTTTCTTTGTCGAACTGAATCCACAAATTGTGAGATTTTCCTGAAGTGTATCGCGACTCAATCTTGGCTTTTATTAAATTATCTCTTTCTTTGTGTGTATAAATAATGTAATTAGAATTTGCAGTCAAGTGTCTTCTTGCATACAACTTAGCTTGTTTAATTTGGTAAGTTCCCAGCGTAATCTGCTTAATATTCACTTCTGTAATATTGGAAATTCTGGAATGCTTTCTTTGGACCCAATTTCCCAACACGATTTCTTTTTATCCAAATTCCAAACTTCTTCAATATTTTTTTGCAGTTCGTTTTCCAAACTTATTCGAACTAATACCTTAGCCGCTATCTTCAAGTGTTCCTCTGTATCCCTACAAATTGGTGGAGAATAGGCATTTAATATAGCACAGACAATACAGAAAAGGGAACCCAGTTTTGGCAAATAGGACAATGAAATGATGTCTCTCAGCATCTTAAATTTTTTGATAAGACCGTTTCTTGCTTCAATGATCCATCTTACAATTGTAACTTTTCTGCTTTGATTGGCTTCTAGAGTAGTAAACTGGGCCTGTTTCTTTGCTAAAAGGCTGGGCATAAAAGACTTGAATCCTTCCTTCTCTAACTCTACAATAGAATTGCGAAAGCCTCTATCTAAAATGAAATAATCCTTTTCTTGAAAGAAGGAGGAGAATCCATCTTCCGATATTAATAGTGAGTTTAATATTTGTGCATCATTATTTTTTCCGTCAGCAAAAAAAGTCCCTCGGAAGCCAAGATGTACCAATCAGGGAAGATAATGAGCATGGGTTTTACAAGGTTTCTGTTCTTATGCGACGACCACGTCTGCTTCTATAGTTTATGTTTGCTAGACTTTTCAATGTAAAGATAAGTCCCATCAGCCATAGCGCACAACTCATCTTCAGCAGCTCCAAATAATTTGCGTACAAACTCTGATTGATGAGATTTAGCTTCGTCCCGAGTAATATGATTGTAGCCCAAATAACGTGGCACAAAATTCTTTTCGAGTGCTTTGCGCACTGATTCAAATGTATCACTTACACGAGATTGAGAACAAATTCTGAATAAGATTGCTAATGCTGCTTGGGACAGATTGGTCCTTAATTTCATCAAGAAGAGACCCAGTGCATTGCGTTTGCTACGGTTGACACTATCTCGCAATTCTGGACAAACTAACATGCACATGTGATCAAAATCGCTTTTAGACAACCCGGTTAGAGTTTCATAGTAATCATCATTTCTAAGTAGTGTTCTTCAAAATTCACAGAGTATGTTTTCTTTATCCGGTTTCATATCTTTAATAATTTCCTTTTTGAAGAGATTTAATTCGTCCAAATGTGCTTTGCAGCATCTATTATCAAATGGGACTATTAGCCTTCTTTTGTACCACAAATCTACAATTGCTTCCACCGGAATTCTTTTACGTTGCTGTTTATTGCAAATGAAGCATTTATGTTGCGATTTTGAGAACGAAGGAACATCTACCGACAGTTTAGTATTAGGAATCATAAACAACATGGAATCTGATAATGATGCAGTTGACGAGGCATCTGAAATCAAACTATTTTGAGTGAATTGAGAATTATTTACACTTTGTGACGAAAAACACTGTTGATACTTGAGAGTCTACTTGATAGTCTTCTCCATTAGGATGTATAGTGATTGGCATTTCTTCCAACACATTTCTGACCAATTGCATGTTTTGAATAACAGGATCGTTTATAAGATTTTTTCTATTGTCAACAATTAGGGGATCAACTTCCATATTCTGAACACTATAATCGTTATCCATATCAATATCATTCTGTGCATTTTCAAATTCATCAGCTGTACTTAAATGTTGCCTTCCCTCTTCAAAGTGTCGGTTCAGAGGCTTAATCAAATGGTACCTACGCTTGGTTAAGTTCAGATGGCAAACAGTACATATGAACTTGTTTCGATCAAAGAAGACAACATTCCCTGCGCTTCTAATATGTTTTTCGTATTATTTTATATTCTCCTCTTGTTTGAAGCTATTCACTTTTCGTAATCGTGTCTTCCCTTGTATTCTACGTTCACAAGTAACACAGTTTGTATAACCAGACACTAAAATAAATGTAAATAAAGGTGTTCTAAATATTCCAAATATGCAAACAAGTTATTAATAGGAACATTTTCATTTATCAGTTAGATTTGCATACTTTTTGATTAATAAATGTGATTTTTTAGAATCACTACTTGGCTGGTTCAATACGGTCTGTCGGCTAAATCTGAAACTGAATATTTACGATATGGTGACCATATAAATTGGCACCATATTTTCTGTTGTGATCTATAGTGGATGTGTCTGCAAACGCGTCTTTCCATAACTCATTTTTATTTACCCCCTACCTATCTACCTATGGGGACACAAGAGCTATAATGGGGGTCTGGAAAATTAGAAAAGCCACTGCTACCACTGCTAACTACACATTGTCACACATACGAGGGTGCCTTAGGAATTTATGGGCCTTGACGAAACCACGGGGGGTAGGGAGATAAGACCTTCACTGTTTTTTGAGGTAGTCTCCACAAAGTGTGATACACTTATCCCATCTTGACTTAAGCAATTCTATACCACTTTTGTAGAAGGATGTTTCTTGGAAGTAAAAAATGCCTTCACCGCGACTTTCACCTCTTCGTCACCTGATAAAAGCCTCTCCCTCAGGTATTTTTTAATGATCCAAACAGGTAATGGTCGCTAGGGGTTCGGCCTGGACTGTAGGGTGGGTGGTCACGCCCCTCCATTATAGACTCTTTGATGGCAGCTGTTGAAACTTAACTGTGCGTGGTTTTGCATTTTGGTGCAAAATGAGCATTCCTTTGGAAAAATTTCTCCGTCGTTTTTTCAATAATGGCTGCACTGGGGTTGCCAATTGTTGTTGCATAAGACTGACCTATTATTGTAGGCTTATGAGGCATATATTCCAGAAGAAGGATTCCTTCACAAACCCAAGAAATTGTGACGTTTTGTGAACAGTTTTAGGCCACAGTGAAAATCGTCTTCCAAGCTCAACCTACCCCATCTAACCAGCTTAGACTACTCCTTAACCTGTGAATACGACGAAGCACCTTCCCCATAGACTGCCACTAAACGCATATGTCGCATCTCTTTTGGGGGAATTTTTTCTAAAGCCAAAAATTTGATCACTCTCAATTTTATCAATATTGACGGATTTCTCCATTTTTTTCCGTGCATTCGCTACAACTTTTTCAATTTTAGAGCTAGAGACATGAAATTAATAGCAAATACTCATCATTTCATGCTTAACAAGATAGTAAAGGTCTTATCCCCCTACCCCCCGTGGTTTGGTCAAGGCCCATAAATTCCTAAGGTCCCCTCGTAGAAGTGTTTAAATATGTGCAGATAATAGTGGCGTCACAGGTTCGCCAATCAACCGTCCAGCATGCCCATATAGGCACCAAGTGTCCCAATATAGCTAGCCTTTGAATAAATGAGACTTCGTCAATGGGTACTCTGTGACTCATCTCAAAGACTGTTTAAAATGGGAAAATACAACCCGGGCATGCTAACGAACTGATTCTATCGAGTTCGTAAATTCATACCACTAGGCTCTTGCTTCCCTAACACTGAGGACCCCAAAGTGTATCGGAAGCAAGGCTTAGGTATAGTTCTCCCATTTGTCCACAATCTTTCACATTTTCATAATTTGCGTCCTTACCAAGCGGATGTTGGATCAGACTGGCAGGTAAATCAGATTTACGGAAGAGTAAATGTTTTTGTTTACTATTTAGCCAAATCACCTCACCAAAGTCTGAAAAGATCTATTGTTTCCATGCGAACCCATCTTGGGTTAAGCAATAATTGAATGAATGTCTATGAATGAATGAATAGTGTAGTAAGATGCTGGGAATAGTGGGAAGATGATGTAGCTAAGGAAACTCATCAGCTACTCTAATTTGGTTGTATGCAAATTACATAGCCCAAGAAATTACTGTGTATTTTATACAAAAATGCATTGTTTTTCGCCCAGTAACCCGTCTCTATCAGATATCGCTAAGTCAGTAAATTTGCTAATTTATTTCCTCCTCCACCTCCACTTTTAGTAAAAAGCTCCGTCACATAATATTAAGTCATAAATAATTGCAAAGATTCATTTTTGTTAGTTACTTTGTAGGACCCAGGAACGGCCATGAATAAAAAATGATAATTACGGTATAAAATTAGTTGAAAAGTAGTGACTGCAATAAGATTCGAACCACTACGTCACAAAACACGTCCCCTCAATTAGTGGTTTTTGTTCTCTTTGGAACAAAATGATCTTTAAGTATTGAAATGTACTATTAACATATTATACGCCCTGAAATCCATTTATTTTCCTAAGACTATTTAAATGCAACATATTTGATTATCGCACTGAATTAGGCTGGCCATATCTTTTTTGCCACAAAGGAGGACAATTTGGGTTATAAGCTGAAACATGTATTTTATGGGGGATATTTTAGTGTATATATAAGTACGCTATTCCTGCATCCTACCCTATTCTTCCCATAAACATATCATAACTCACTACAGTATAAAAACAAACTCTATTCTTCCCATAAAGGGCGAAGTATGTTCCCTATTAATAAACATTTATTGTAATAATTTAATGAATACGACTCCAACTTAGTGAAAGCCGTATTGTGGCCAACGGGGTGGGGCAACGAAGCCTAGTGAAATTATAATACGCACTATGATGTTGTAGTCGTAATGTACTTTCATTAGTCCTATATGTCCTATATATGTACCGGAGCCAGGCCTCGTCTGCAGTTTATCTCACAATTTAAAGGTGCCACGCATAATGTTTAATTCTATTTGAAACCAGAATTTTCAGCTCTTTTCATTCATGTACCTATCTCCTGCATGTCAATCGTGATTTATTGCAAATATTTCATCGATCTTTATTTCAATTAAACTGCACAAAACCAAAAGCCTGGCTCTGGCTCATCATAAAGGGAGGATAATAGGTATCCCCATGCTTGCACATGTAATTCTTATCCGAAGTTTAATAATGTACTGCGCTGAAATGTAATCAGATATCAAAGATACTAATACTTTTGCTATGTTGTGCTTTAGATGGCTTTGGCCGCAGGGAATCAAAGGAGAAATGAGGAAAATATGGGGCACCCTGTCCAAATTATTGACATAGAAATGCATCAAAGTAAACCGTCGCGGATGAGTGTGAATAAAACAAATATCAAATATATTCTCAATAGCGTTGGAGATAAAAACATTGCCCTGATCTCAATGGCAGGACCTTCAAGATTGGGCAAATCCTTCTTACTCAGCTTAATGATTCGCTACCTAGGAGCGTTGGAGGATGATGAGACAGGTGATTGGTTAGATAAAGCAAACCCCGAAAAGACATTAGTGGGTTTCCCATTTCACAACGGGATTGAAAGGATGACAACCGGAATCTGGCTATGGTCACGGCCTTTCATAATCAAAAATGCTCAGGGGAAGGAAATCGCAGTCCTTTTGATGGACACCCAAGGCGTCTTTGATGATCACACAACAATGAGGGAATGGTCAGCTATTGTTGGAATCAGTCTGCTCACCTCTTCCTGTTTCATCTACAACATTGGCCACAACTTGCAAGAAGACACACTTTCTATTTTGGAAATGTTTATACAATTTGGACGTATGGCGATGGACCAATCCGACAATGCAGAGAAATGCTTCCAGAAATTGATATTTCTAATCCGTGACTGGAATATGCCA
>JAQFYC010004052.1:0-18451 GCA_034694165.1 Tomocerus mixtus | reverse complement strand
CAATAGAAAAAATGATGACTGTAGCAATTATGATTAACAGAGTTTCTATTTTTATAGCTATGCACATGGTTGAAGATTACTATATAACTTTACGAATGAGGAAAGATTTTAATTTTCTAAATCTTCTAACTTCTTAATTTTTAATAATTGGGAAGCTGAAAAAAATTTTATGGGTTCGTTCAGATAAATGGAACCGAACCAAACGAAGAAACGAAGGGGTTACCCCGCATCTCCACCAATGTTACCAATATTCTATGGTAGGAATAAATAAATAAGGCTGTGAGAGAGGATTCGTTCTGTAGGATTTAGATCCAGTTTATTTGTAAGCAAATGTCTACAACTCAAGACTAAACGGCAGACTCCTCTTGACAAGATTCCAGTCTTCGTAGTTATACTCCTCTCACTGGAATCTTGTCAAGTTTGAGGCTACCGAGTCGACTCCACTTTTCGTGTGTCGACTTTACACACATGTCATACACAGATGAGGACGATGTCTTATACATGAACATGTGGAGGAATGTGGACACATACTCCACACTAGTACTAGTATATTAAAATGAAGATAATATTATTTACTAGTTTTTCACTGGACATCCAATAAAAATGTGTTTAGCTGTAATAAGATGCTTTGTGGTTGTAATATAAAAATTGTATGACCTAATTAGAGTTAGCTTAACACGCTTAGCAATTAATTCACTTTGCAGTTGGTCTTGATGTTGATATTGACATTGCATTGACTGTAATCGTTTTTGTGCAAAATGTAGTATTAGGGAAATTAATTAGCTGCTAAGTATATGTATACATACACAAATGAAGAAAAATTTAGTAGAAAACTGCATCCCATAATCAGACATCTTTTTCATGTTAAAACCATTGTGCCTAATTGCCTACTATCAAATTCATCAGTCATTATTTTACGAAAACGCAGTGCGAGTTAATAATTTTGTAGAAAGTATGTATCCCTCAATGCCAACGAAGTAAATAAATATATGTGCTGCTAATAATTTTATTTACAAATTGAACACAATAATATTTTACTACAAAATGAATAACTATTATACTTTAATAGTCGAATATTCCATCGTCGTCAATTTCAATATCTGCAAAAGCTTCCTCAATGACGGAGATGCTTTCCCTTCGACTGCTGAATATTTGAAAGGGGTTCTTATTGTCATAATCGGATATTTGAACGTAGTAGTGATTTGAAATGCAGACTGTGATCTTGATTTGGAGGAGCTCCATTTGCAAAAGCATATTTTTCGGGACGAAGAAAAGGAGTTGTTGAAGAAACTGGAGACGCTCGTCAATTGACATTTCCTGGACCTTGTCTCGATCTAAATCGTCAATGTAGGAAAACTCCATTAGGGATTTTAGCTCCGCCTTTTTCAAAAAGGGGCCGGTGATTGTAACATTGTGGAGTTTGATAACGTTTAAATTTTCGCAAAGCTCAAATGCCTTCAGGAGATGTTTAGGGGAGGCTACAACGTATTTCAGGGAAAGGACTTCCAAATCGTTGCCAATTTCCGTTGAAACGTTTTCGAACTTTTCGTAGTAGTCCGCTTCCCCTTCCTGGGTAATGAAAAACGTTCTTCTAACGGGGACCTTCGAGGAATTCTTATTCTTGTAGTCAGCGTAAACTTGCAGAGCGGCAACGGATTTTATGCTTTTCAATGTTGACTTCCCCAAAATTTTGTCAGCCACGTGGGAATTACCGGTGCGTCGCAGTAATTGGTAAATTTCGAATTCGACAACAGAACCACGTTTCGCAATGTTTGAAAATAGTGCATGTAGTCTCTCATCGTGTCTTTCAATGGACTCCTAGTATTTAAATAGACATCCAAAAATAACGACTGATGGAATTAACTTTTTAAATTAACATTTAACATTTAATGTGCTTCAGTTTTTAAGGAAAACCTTTTAAATAACTTTTAAAAGTTGGGAAAATAATGAAATAAATGAAAAAATGCTGAAAAATTGGATTTTTAAGCAATTATTCAGATTTTATGATTTTAACTTTTTTAGTTCCTGTTCCCACTTTTTTATTATAATTAACACGTTAACGAACTAACTTAGATTACTATATTTTTCAGGACACAAATTTTTAAATGGTTTTTTTATATTTATTTCTATAAACTTTTAAGTACAAAGTTGCTGTTACCAGTTTGATTTTCTCGGACGTGTCAATTATCCTTTGTTCTAGGAGCAAAAGCAATAATCGTGAGACATTGGAAGTGTGTTGCACGATGTAGTCCAAGTTGCTTTCTATTTTTTGCTTATAATTCATATTTTCAACGTTTTTACAGGGCGAACTTGTCAGGTTTGCAAAAACAATTAAAATTAACCTGATTTCCTTCGGTATAAGACACAGAATATATTATTTTTGCTGACACTGCATAATTGCAGCAATGAAGTATTAATATTATTTCAACTTATTTAACTTATTAACCTACTTTGCCCTTGTCCTTTGTATCTACTCAAAAATAATTGCAATTTTATTTGCACTGTACTTGTTCACGCTGACAACTGGCCTTATCTTTTGTGCAGCTTAAGTGCACAAGTAGATATTACAATAAACAGTCACATACATCGATAAAATAAGCTCATTTTGTGTTGTATTTATAATTTATTATAGTTATTACAAATATTGGCAAAAAATAGTACATCAAAGGTTATTTCGTAGTACATAATAAAGGATCATTCATAAATAACAATAAAAGACTTCAAATAGAAGATTTACAAAGTAAAAAATATAAACGCACATAAAGAATAAACAATTGCAAAACGGATGTATCTAAATGGTTCCGCTAATAAGTGCAACTAAGTTACGTAGTTTCGTAAGCGACAGTGGTTTAAATGGCATATTGGATCTTCTTGTATTGAATTATCATGAAATGTCAACTTGCCCCAGATTTGGGGTACATTGAGATTCATATTTGCATTATCAAAGTTATTTGGTTTTCATTGATGTTCCACCTGCCAAAGCTGCTACTTAAAAATTCGGTGGCCGTGTCTATAACTTCGTGGGGGTGTGGCCGATTAAGTTTACTAACGAACTGAGCCTGCCATCTTAGCCATATAGGATGTGTACTGTACCAAATCTCGTTAATATCGGTCAAATAGGCCAAAAGGTAAAGTGTCCATGGACATACAGACGTACAACCACTTAATAATGACATTTTTTGGCACAAAGAAAATACCTAATGATAATTATTAATATTGCTTTGGTAAAAATTGTATCATAGTGGTATTTGAATATCTCCTAATAACCTTCTGCAGCATAAGAGATTAATTCTAATTGAGTCTGACATTTGCTTAAGCACAATTACTAGGCATGTTATATTATTACATGATAATAAATGCAGATAAGATTACCTAGTTGTGTATTTATTGTGGTTTTACAACATTTACAAGTTCATTACTGGTGATTACGATAATAATAATTGTAATGGTGCAAAGTCGACAGAGATCATTTTAAGTTGGATTGGATGGAGGAATCATAATGCTCCCTTAAATAGTCTTTTATCGATAAGTATTTTATAGCAGTGTTAGTTATTTAGCATCTGAAACAATGAATATCAAAACATTATTTTAAATAGATCAAAAAATGTGTCAATCCAGATATTTGAAATTGTCTTTTCGCATGCGAGTAGCAAATCAATTATTTATGTTATCGGCAATGACCTGCAGAAATAGCAGTACACGATTACAGAATCACTTCCAACCATAAAAATGCATTCGCCTTTATCACAATTGGGAAAGATGAGTTTAGAAGTTGGTATTGCAGATCTGTGATATACTTCTCCTTGGGATTTTGTTTCCCAGAGAGTTGAAGAAAATTCTGCGAGAAATTTGTGAGTAGGGACGCTACAATTAGCCATGTGCCTAATTACTGTTGTAATTATACTTGGGAAAATAAATTTTAATATTTTAAGCGTCCTTGTAAATGCTATCTCTGTTACTGAAAGAATATTTTTAGGATATATTTTGGAAGTTAAGTGGATGGCTACATTTAGATTCAAAAGTTTAACTTTTTGTCATGGCTTTAGCCACCGTAACAGTCCAATGGTGGCTGACAATATCAAAAAATACATAATACAGCGAAATATTGTTTTAAATAATTGGGGAATTATTTATAACAAGCATTATTTAAGCAAGATAATTGCTAAATACGGATATGGGGTCATTAGGACTGTATACGCTTGTTAAAATTACTAAAACTTGTTTAACTTTAACTTCAACCAATGTCCAACTTCATTAGCGTAAAACTTATCTTATAATCTAGTAAATTTACTAGATTTAAAACACAATAAAACAGGTTGCTCAATATCCACCTTTTAATAAACCATTGCAAAACGGATATAACCAATTGAGCAAACTAATGTCACTAAAGACCAGCTTAGCTGATATGATAACGATATTTGCTATGATGGTTGATATTATACATAATAATTAATAATTACTAATACATAGGCTCAATCAAGTCTAATTAAATAATTCACATCTTTTGGTCTTCGAGACATGTTGATATAAGATATTCCCAAGTCCTAAATTGGCATATCCACATCCTAACAAACTGATCAGCTCCGATAATATGTAATTTTTGATGCTTTAGATAAAAAATGTATCTTTTCCTTCGCAAGTGAGAAGAAAAGAACCAAAAGTGGATTATACTGCATTGAATCGATAAGATGCGGATCGATATAACCCAACTGTTGATTTAGCCTTTAGGTTTCTTCTGCGGTATAGTCGAGTAGGTACTCTAATAATACTGCAGCAAGATTGTAAAACACACAGCTGACCCCACAAAGGCGGAGAATTGTAAATATTTTCCCTTTTCCTCCATAATTTAACAATGTTCGCAAAAATAATAAACTTAAGCAACTGAATTTGGCAGAGATAATATTCAAGAAGTAAAACAAAAGAATTATTCTTAATTTATGAAATGGGAGATTCGGAAAAGGACGCGGTGACGTACGCATTAACTTTCGCAGTATTTTTTAACATTGTAAGCCCCCATTTACTAATTTTCAATTCATTCGACAGTATTTTAAATAATTAAGAATATATACTAATGAAATATCTAGTCTAAAATAGTTAAATTGTTGTTGCAGATGTTCACCGTGTCTAATATGGGCACACTTTGTTGCTACATTGAAGATGAAAGGAGAAAACACTCAAAAATAGCTTGCAAAAAATACCAGAAAAATAATCCAGAGATCAGAAGCCTTTCGCAAAATTCCTTATCAGATGACGACGGGGAGATTGAACTGGAAATTGAAGCAGCTCCTAAAATTGGCAAAAAAGATTTTGGCGAAGACGACGATAATCATGGTAATTAATTATCATTTGAGCTTGCAAATATTAATATACTTTTTAAAAATAACTAATGCTAAAAGACTTTACCAAAAAGAAATCTCATTCGAACTCATTCAATGAAAACTCGATTTTCAGAAATTAGTGGCACGGTGATAACTCTAGTAATTCATCTTTTTCATCTTGGCTGCTCTATACTACTAGCTTATGCTATTTTCTATGTAAGAAACTGTATCTATTAAAAATAATTAGTAATACATGTGATTTTAAATTATAAAGTTTGCAAAAATGATTGTCTAATTTTAAAAATCGTTTTTATTTCCAGGAAAAATTGGAAATTGTAGCCACGTGGTTATATTTATTTCCCGTTGTAGTTATCGCACAGCAGATTTGGCGTATTGTCTTTTTAATGTGGTTCACATCTAAAAGAAAAAGAATGGAAGAAAATAAAGGACTCTGCAATCAATGTTGCTGCACTAGTGTTTTTATCAATGTGATTTACTTTGTCCTTGCTTTTATTTATTTAGTTAATACTTTTAGCAAGAGACTGTCAAGTTTTCCTTAAAAAGTGTTAATTATAACGGTATTTCAGAACTCTTTCCAACAATCGAAGCCTAAATGCAAGAAATAATTTCCCAAAAATATATTACATACATAATACATACAATGATGTACATCTCTAAAAATTAGCAACATTTTGAAGTTTGGATAATATTGTATTGTACATATAAAAATATGCACTTGGTCCGCAAAAATATTTGCGAATTTTCCATTTCAATAATGTGAATTTAAAAATCTACATATTCACATCATGTATTTGATTATTTTATAATTTTGTAAAAAGCATTTTAAAATAAATTGCAAATTACATTCCATTTAAACGCGTGTGCATTTTATTCGTTGAATTGATTTGTTAGTCACATTTTATTCTACTACGTCAGTTTGTTCATATTTTTTAAGTTTAGGTCTCCACGTGTGTACATAAATATACCTAATTGAGACGTTACTGAATATTTAATTACTTCATATCCGCAATTGAAACACGCAATGCACTAGGAAGGGAAGGACGATAAAATCAATCGACTAAATATATTGATCCTGTCCTGTCGGTTTAAAATGTGCAAAAATATTAGCAATGAGCTGACTTGAGTGTTTGTAAGAAATATTTTATATTTCAGCAACTTAAGACCAGGTTAGTAATTAAGAGCAATCATGACATGACGGAAGAGCCAATGTACATTACGGAAATATTTAAAAATGAATAACCCAATGCAAAAACAGTCAATTAAAACTAATGCAACAATTCCAATTTGGAACGAACATTACATGACATACCCAATCCACAAGACAATGCAGTTGGGCATCATCGTCAATATCGTAAGCTTAATTATTAATTTCTCCAGTATATAAACACTATTCATTTTCATAAAAGCGTATTATATTTCTACAAAATTAAAAAAACTATTTAAATAATTCTTAATAATAATAATAATTATATAAATAATTATTTTTAATATTTATTTTCCCAAAAAGGTGTTCCCATTTCTGTTGATCATCATTCTCCTAATGCGACACTACAGAGAGACTCTCAAGTATTGTCTCCCAAATGCAATCGAAGAAGAAAAATCTCGAATGGCTGTTGCTGTTTCGACAATTCAGCCATATCAAAACTTTTCCTCCTCAAAACATCGAAACATAAATCAAGCTTTTCAACATCAGGTCGTTGAATCCATGAATGAAGATAACTATTCAGGACACATACCAATGCAGAAAGGGGATGAGTATTCGATGGATGAATATGGTAAGAAAATAGTTTACAAAGGAAGTGAAGGTATCAGTACTATAAAGAATATATCCATTAAGTTTATCATGAATGAATAATAAATAGTAAATAGTAAAATAAAACAGCTTTAAATCGATTTTTCTTATTTAGAATCGATGTACATTGGAACTGCCATTTTTTTAAATAGTGTTAAACTCGCGAGTGCCAGTTTCTGGCATCTGTCTCAACATGCGGTAATTTTTTCCAGAATTTTTGTTGGTGTTGGCCAATAGAAGATTTTGTATTTAAATGTAGACTAACTAAAACTACATATTTTTAATTTAATTGTTAATAATTTTAAGTTGATCTATTGAGCAGGATAATTACGATGTGGCTGTCGTCTGGATGGTCTTCTACACGACCTGTGCTGTTTTATTTCAAGTTGCAAATTTGACTTTTCTGCCCACATTCTGCTGCGGGATAAAATCCTGGAGGAAAAAGCACGCTTTCGTCTTCATACTCATAATTACTTTCGTAATTATTTTCTACGTTGACTATTTCCTCATCTCCATCGGATCGCAATACGTTACCCACGCAGCCAATAACCCTGTTGACTATATGCCAATGATAAATGAACCGGAAAGAACTACAGCAACAACAGCGATGATGCCAGTGCACAATGGACATAGTACGACGACGACGACTCAGCAGCCCGTTACTAAACGCCATCGTCGTAAAAAATGGTTTGAACATGATAGCTATTAAAGTCACTAAGGGATCATTCACATATGGCAAACATAAATTTTCGCTAGAGCCCCTTAACATTTGTCTTTTGCTCTAAATTGTTGGCAATATGTCTGGATGGTCCCTACTAACTATCTACTGTTATCTTGAAAAGGTTCCTAAATAACAATTATGTAAATATAAATCACTTTACTGTTCTATAATTTAATCAAAATGCATATATTTTTTATTTATTAAGGTAATAATTACAAGGGCCGTCCATTAATTACGTGATAAACTTTTTACGGTATGCTGGAATATCTTCTCTTTACAAGAATATACGTTCTAATGTCCATTTTACTCAATTTTGAGAGCCGCCTTCTCTAACTCAGATAATTGCAGATATAATTAATAGTTAATGGACGACCCATTATTACAATCAATGATAATCAGTGAAAAGCTAGACACTGTAATATTATTGACGACGAAATAATTTGGAAGAAAATAATTTTGGGAAAGCCCTAATTAGCTGAAAATTCGCTACTTAATTTCATGGGGTTCGCTAAAGCGTGACGAAGATAATGTCACGCAAAAAAGTTAAGACGGATAATAAACAATGCTAAGTAAATGTATGAGGCGTTGAAAAGTTTTCGATACTTAAACTTTTTTTAACCTCAACAGGTATAATATTGAAATATATTTAACAATAAAATAAGTAATAACATTACATAATGATAAAAGTTTGTCAATAATTGTAACTAAATATACAAATTACAATACGCACAACACGGTCTCTTACGACCATTTTTTGAAAATAAAGAGCATGAAATGACCAAGCCCGTGTCTTTGCAAATTTCTATTCATTTGGCAAACTTGAAATATAGATATAGATAGGTATAGGATCAGAGACTTACTGATAACGATAACAGAAAAAGATAACCTACTTTATATTAATTGTCGCTTTGTGTGTTTTTTAACTTTTTCAAATCTTAAGCAACAAATCTTTTTCATGCGCCAAGTATAATATAAGTATAAACAATTTATATTTTATATAAATATAAACTTTTTCGTTGTTTCGCAACAACTTTTGTTTTATATTGCGTGAGGTCTCAAAACGTATTCTCTTTAGTTTAGTACAGTACTGTTAAAGTAGAATAAAAGGACTTAGAAAAAGGTAGAATAAAATATTCAATTGTCAACAAAATAGTTTCAACGCTATTAACTACTGAACTCAACACCTACATACAATAACTATTTCCCAAAAAATATCTAACAATTTCAATTTAATAGTTTATGTCAATGAATACGTTGTCTTTGAATTTTCTGGTGACACAAACGCCAAAGCTTAAACATGAAGATAAAAAATGTCAATTAATAATTCCGTGTCATAAAATAAAAAATTGAGGATGAGCAAAAATACACTATTCAAATTTTCTTTGTTTTTAATTAAATTAAAAACGGCTTTAAGTCAATTAAGCTACACTCAGGAGCCCCATTCAGAAAATGTCGAGCCATTAATTAAGCTTTTGTTCTCTCTTCGTCACTTAAGTGGTTCATTAATATTTATCCATGATTTAAAAAATGTGAAATATGGCGAAGACTTAAAGAATGTTATTCAAGAAGTAGAAAATGGTAACCCCTACAGGGGAACTAAATACTATCTTTAGAGTTCATGGGGAAATTTTCAAAATCATTAGTGACACGGAAATATTCAAGACAGAACGACATAAAAATTATTATGGATTTGGAAAATATTGGAATTTCTCTAAATAATATGTTTAAGTCTTCTGATATAATGATCCTGGTTGGAACAACATTCCTCAACCACTTTCCTTTAGACCAAAATTTGAAAAGAATAATTGAATTTGAAAACGTTTACTTAATTGACTCGGCGCGGATATTTAAACTATGTGTATATTGTGCTCCTTATGGTGAATCGTTTTGGTCAAGTTCAGATTTAAAATTTGAAAATCAACGAGGATCTTTCCGGAAGTTTCTTTTTAATAAAGCTACTTTCCAATTAGCATGTTTCCCGGAAGCTCTTGGAAGACGGAGTTTAAGCATCGTAAATGGTGAAATACTCGTAGATGTCTCATGGGTCCCATCAGGACCAAAAATATTTGAAAATCAAAATGCTACGAATCCCGCTTTGTCAATTCTCAAATTCATTTACGAATATTTAAATGTGTCTATGAAACTTTGTATACAAAACTGTTCAGACTCTCCACCAGACATAATTGCTGTAAATCAACAAATGGACAAAAATTATAAAAAAAATTACAGAATATTTAACCTCGGTTTCCAAATGAAAATTAGCTTCATTTCAATGCGGGAAGTTTTAATTAGCTGGAAATCCCTAATTGGTCCCGTGGGTTGGAGTACGATGTCCTTGACATTCGTGTCTATCATTCTAGTAACCTTTATATTAAAAATAATGTCAAAGTTTTCGAAAACTGAAAATCAATATTCATTTCAAACATATTTGGAAACAGTCGTCCGTCCTTTAATTGACCAATCCCATGAAAATCAGAGCATCCCCGCCGAAAATCAAATTTGGTTCCGAATCGTTTTCGCAACTTGGCTTTTCTACTGCATATTAATTTCTGAAAGTTATCGCGGAACTTTAAGAGATCACTTGATGCAAACTGAATTTGGTACTGAGTTTAAAACATTCTCTGAACTTATTGAAAGCAATATTACTATTTTCACTCATCAGTGGAATATCAAAGACTCGAGCAATTCCTGGGCTGAAGATGCATTTGCGGAATATAATAGTCATATCTACTACCCTCCAAAAAAAGGAAGCAGAAGCAGCGTCACTTTAGAAATTCAGAAAAAGCTTCATAATTCAACGATTCAAATTAATGATGATATTTGGGGCATTTACAAACGAATTATGTTCGATAAGCAAATTTTCATTGGTCAGCACGAAGTTATTGAGATCATTAGCGGATTAATTTCAAAACTAAACTCTCCAAGTAGTTTCACAATGTCGGATGATAGCATTTCAAACGAAATTCCGTGGAAGTTTAAAACAGGACCGTTTTATCCTCACACTATTTTCATTTTGTATCAAATGCAGGAAACTGGAATTTTTAAGTGGTTATTAAGAAACTGGATTCAAATTGAGTCTTCTAGAGCAATCAGAAACACTTTGGAAACTCAACCACCCCCAGAAATTGGCAATCAATTTACAATATCCGAGAATAACGGTTACAACCCCATTACAGTTACTTTTCATCATATTAAAGCCCCCACTGCTCTTTTGGGCGTCGGAATTCTTTTAGCAATTATTTCTTTCGGTGTTGAAAATTATTTAATTAAAAAAGAAGTAAATTTTTGAAAAAGAAGCTATGCTTAAAAATACACGAACTCATGCAAAATATGGTAAGTATTTACTGCTACTTCTGTCTCAAAAGATTATTTTTTACGGAATACCCCTACAAGGAACTTTTTTTAGACTTTGCTATTGCATTATAAAAAAAGGAATATCCCTTATTAGAAAAGAATCCTAATTCCAAACTTAGTTTCCCCAAATTTTTAGTCTGGGACACGCCTATAAAGAGTTTACCAACGATTTAATAGCAATATGCAATATATTGTTTGCTTCGCTTACGTACCTATGTCCTTTTAGTAAATAGGAAACTGTAAAATAATATTTAAAAGGTTTTTAAAATAGGGTTACAAGATCACATTATCAAGGTTCTTATAGTACAAGGGCACTTATTTAGGCTACTTAAGACAAATACCTACCTACATCACCTAAATGTCAATGGATATAAGAACTTGTCATATAAGACATAAGGAAAGCATCTAGTATTGTTCCTTATAAGCGCAAAGCAATGTGTATCCTCAAATAAACAACAATGGGAGAAAACTGTGATATCTTTTTTTTGTAACAGTAAATAGGATATTTTATTCAATTCATTAATTCGTTAAAAATTATCTAATTGTGTGCTACTAGCTACAATTCCTGACTAAATTCATTAATATATTGCGAATAAATTAAAATAACGGGTATCTATTACATTTAATTACTGCTCTTTAAATTCAATTCGGCATTCATTAAAAACCTATTACATTTAATTACCGCTATTTAAATTCGGCATTCATTAAAAAACCTATTACATTTAATTACCGCTATTTAAATTCGGCATTCATTAAAAACCTATTACATTTAATTACCGCTATTTAAATTCGGCATTCATTAAAAAACCTATTACATTTAATTACCGCTCTTTAAATTCGGCATTCATTTAAAAATCTATTACATTTATTTAATTACCGTTCTTTAAATTCGGCATTCATTTAAAAACCTATTACATTTAATTAAACTGTTCTTTAAATTCGGCATTCATTTAAAAACCTATTACAATTAATTCCTGAGTTCGGCATTCATTTACAAATTACAAATGTTAAAGTTAAATATTGGAAGCGACATTTTTTTTACATATTGGGGGAAAGGGTTGCAAAATTGTTGGTTCGAGGTGTGTTTAAATATAAGTTCGTTGAAAGCAAAAATAAATCTCTATTTGGATATAAAACAAAATAAACTTCTTAGCTAATTGCCTAAAGCTTCCTAATACTTTATCTCATAGTTGTCCCATTATTTAAAAATATCCCTGGAAAAATTTGGAGCTTCGGGGTTAAGTAGTGTATGCCATCGATCTGATTGTAAGTCGGAGAGAGCGGATAATACCCGTAGGGAACATTGGGACCCATCAAACCAGGATTTTGATTGTTATTGTAGCTGTACGGGAGCGGAGCGACTGTGAGAGGCCCATTTCCAAAGTGTTGTGGGTAACCACGAGGGGATGGTGGTGGTGGATTTGGAGAGCGAGTGCGAGTGAATGTCGTATTTTGAGCCTTGATTTTGTCTAGTGGCTTGGACCAGGAGACATTCACGCGAGAGCCCTCGATTTCCTTCCCTTGTATCACATTCTTCGCCTTTTCAGCACTCTCGTGCGAATTGAAGTGAATAAAAGCATAGTCTTTAATTTTCTTAACCTGTAGACATCAAAAATTGAAGAATTAGTAAAGATTGAATTACAATTCAACTTTATTGCAATGTTGCAGAATGAAAAGTATATCAGTATATGGAACAACATTGAAAAATACACTGTTACATAAATACACTTCATTTTCTCTTTGCCAAAAGATAGTTATTTGAAAACGTTTGTTGTACAGATTAATAGATTACCTTTTCGACTCCATCAACCGAAAGAGCATTAAAAAGTTCAGTGAGGTGCTCCTCTGTTGTGCCCATCATCAAGTTTCGAATATACAAAATTTGTACCTGTGCATTTGGGAAAATAAAATTTTCATTTGTTTTAGCTTAGCTTATAATGAATAATATAGGTCTAGTTGCATGTCAGAGTGCCTTAAAATTTTCAATATTTACATCAGGTTCTGGTTCAGCCCAATCAACACATGGTGTTATTCCCCACATTTGGTATTTCCCAGGTAGCATCTTCCTTCGTGCCATAGCTGCCGCTCTGGAAAATAAATTTGAATTAATTAAATATATACATATTTACATTTGTACATAATATTAGCAAAAGTAAATAATATATATTTTGCTTTAGAAACTTTAGATACATTTTTTGTATTAAATAAATAATTAAATATTTAGAAAGAAGTGTTCATATTATAAATTGTTTTCAAAACTAACTTGTGATTTTCATATTCAACGAAAGCATAACCTCGGTTCTTCGATTTGTCAATGGAAGAATAAGCAATCACACGAACGACGTCTTCAGTACACAGGGACACTTCGTCGAGAATTTCCTTCTTCGTTTTGTCTTTCGGGATGCCTCCAAAAAACAAACGGCAGTTGTCGACAGATTTCGCTACACCGATGGTCCTCCCTAATTAAATAACAAAAACATATTTTAACTTTAACGTTATAAAGATTTTTACTTAAAAATTCAGTTTCTATAATGAAAATTGGCTTTTCAAAGAATATTAAAAATAATAGTTAAGATCCTTGGCTAATTAATAAATAAAACTGAATAATTTTTTTAATTAACCTTTGCGAATCTCGTAATGGTTTAATTCTTTACAAGCAGCTTGAGCATGGGCTGGCTGATAGTACTGAACGAAGCAATATCCACGATTTGTTCCGCTAAAATCCATCATGAGACGCATTTCGTAGATTTTCCCCACCTTCTCAAAAATAGGAACAAGCTCCGGCTCGAAACAGTCTCTAGGAATCTTGCCTACGAAAACTTCACATCCTGGGGAACACACAAAAAATAATGAAATTCTGGAATGGAATTAAACGCATTTAGAAAACAATAAGTTTAAGAATTTAGTTACGTTTACCTTTCGGAGGAGGAGTTGTGCAATCATTCGGGGGTCCGAATCGTCTTTGACCATTTATTTGCGTAACTTGCATCCCCATTTTTGTGGAAAGGTCATCCAAGTCCTGCATCTCCATGTCAGCATCTCTCTGGTGGCAACTTTCCTCACGTGGGGACTGTCCAAACATGTTGTTCGTTATACTTGGAGTATTCACAGGTAAATGTGATCTCTCGTTGTCTTCGTCGGTGCAGGTGCAAGCTGACTAATATATAATAAATTGAATCAATGACCAAACGACCATGCAGTCCGTAATGAATTTTAAAAACAAAATTAATATTCCACTAATATACTGCAAGAATCAAGATACTAACTAACAAACAGACCCTATTACAGCTGAAATTTGCGAGAAACAGTTCCCCCAGCCCCTGAAAACTCCTGGAGTTGTTAGTTTTATTCATTTTCCCCATTAAAAAACAGTAGGCTGACTTAAGGGTTGAATACTTTCAAAAAATAGGTAATAATGTATGAAATACCCTTGGGAGCCCAGGAGGCATACATGCATGTGGTTGCATTATATAGCCATTGCATTATAGCCTTTCAATTTACCAGGAGTACTTCCCTAGTAGATGCATAAGTACTTATGCATCTACTCTTCCCCTATCCTCACCTTACGTGCTTAAGTAGGAAATTTTTCATTTTTTCATACCTTCATCATTTAGATGTTAAATGTTAAACAATATTAATGTTATAAATATGTTATGAAGTTGTAAATATATTTTACAAAATATAATAATAATATAATACCAATGTTCCAGTGTCCAGATTCCAACGTAAAATTGAAAATTACTTGGAAGCTTTCTTCTGGTGTCTGGTAGTGACCACTGATGATCTGACTAACAATAACAATCAACAATCTAAATGGGCTGAATACGTACAATCAAATGACAAAAAATTACAACGATAAGATATAAACAATGAAACAAACATGACAAACAACAAACAAAGCAAAAAGATAGCAAACACAAATAGATGAGTTCGGGTGTCCCGCATTACGTTTGGGCTTAGAAAAAATCAAATTTGTGGATCCCCTTATAACCTGGTACCAAATGTGTATCAATCAATCGAAAGCACTAGTAAAGGGCTTTAGAGTAACACTAATTTCCCTTTTCTACGATGTCCCATTCATGAGTAATCAATGGGATTCGAAAAATCCGAAAATCGGATTTTTGTATTACTCGTGAACGGAACGGGACACCAGACACCGTAGAAAAGGTAAATTAGTGTTATTCTAAAGCCCTTTACTCTAGTGCTTTCGATTGATACACATTTGGTACCAGGTTATAAGGGGATCCAAAAAGTTGATTTTTTCTAAACCCAATAATGTTGAAAGACAATTTACCTGATAGTGTAATGTTTCCGACTCGATGCGATAAGTTGGATAGTTATAGCTATATTGTGCAAATTGTGCATATAAGCTAACGAATGACGAAAACTCATCAGCAAATCTTTACGTTTCAAAACTTTCGAAATAATTTATTGTTGAATGTCAAAATTGCTAAAAATCAATATAAATTCTTACGTTCAATTGGTTCAATCAACCTTGATTATTGTTCGTATTCGTATGAACGGAAATTATGAGTAAAGACAGACGAAATTCCAATTACTGCTGAATGCGGACGAACTGCAACTGCACTGGGCAACCATCAGAACACAACTGGCTGTCAGAGTCAAGTTTTCCAATTCTCCAGTTTCTGTTTTCGTCTCCTGTCTTCACTCCGCAATTTTCAGTAAACTGAGTGGAAAATCTTGAAAAGAAAGTTCGCAGCCTGCGCGCGCATATCAATTGCATAGCACTTTCACACAAATCGTAAGAGGAGCACTAAACCAAATAGAGGTGGGACTAGCTGAACTAATAAATCCCAGGAAAAGTGGGGGTGAATTGAATCCAGTTGTTGCAGTATACTTTCAAGGAGGGGACGTGTTCTCTAAAGAACGTCGAGTAATTATGTTAGCATTTTTCTCAGTTAATTTTAAATTTTATCGATCTATCTATAAAATAATATCCTACTTTATCGATTCTAAAACTTTCTTCTAAAATCATGCAGACAGCAGAAGAATAGGGAAAAGGGATCTACCTTACATATATCCTACGAGTAATCAGTAGGACCATATATCTCGAGTTTTTTGGCTCATTTTATCAAATTATTGCCCAAACCCCAAACCCCAAAACCTTACCTATGCGTGGCCAAGTTATGTAGATATTTTTTTTTGTTTCGGTTGGCCAACCCACACAATTTTCCTTGTGGCACTATAGCTATTAGCCATTTAATAATTATTATGTATAATAGGTTAAACAAAAATTTCATAATTTTATTTTTGTTGCGAATCAAGAAGACGGTTAATAAAACATAACTTACTTTAAAATCACTATGAAATAAGCGACTAGAATGAGATAAAGGCGAAGTGTCCTCCCAATCCCAACTCTGCGCTGGTATCAACATCAACTAGTAGATGATAACACACTGTTAATGTATAATATATTATCCACTTTATAGTTTAATTTGTAGTTTGTGTATTGTACTCCAATAATAGCAGTGGCGGATCCAGAAAATTTTCCAGGAGGGGGGGGGGGATTGCATACAGAATTTTAATTTAGACCCAGGTTATTATTTAGTTTCTCATTGAATGCCAACTTATCTAGTGTAAGTTAGGTAGTCCCAGGAAGGGGGGGTTTGAACCCCCAAAACCCCCCTGGATCCGCCAGTGAATAATAGTATTAATTATATATACCAAAAGCGCATACATACTACATACTTAATAATTAATAAGAGAAACAAAATATATAGTTATGTGACATGTATATTAAATGTCTCCTAGTATATTAAAATAAACCGTGGTAAACGTTGTTGAAAAGTAGCTTGTGATACCAAATCATTAATTGCCTTGTTTATCAATATGATTATCATGGTGGTCATTATGGTGATCCTGGGATTAATCATTGAACCGGATGTGACATTATACACCGCGAAAACAACCACACCGCCAGACACCGCGGACGCCCCCATTTGGGGCGGGGTATAGACACTTTTTTGAAAAACAAACAATGAGATTTGATTGTTTTTAATTAGGTTAGGTTAGTTAAATTCAAAAAACGACTAATTCCTTGAAAATAGAAATTGGCGGTGTGGCGGTGTGGCTTTTTTCGCGGTGTATAATGTCACATCCCCATTGAACAGCAATAGGCTACCCTGAAAATTTGAAGACGATATCTCAAACCGCAGACGGACGGAGAGACAGACAGACAAAACATTCCCATAAACATGTTTCACAATTTACATAGTAAACTCTAGATTATATATTTCGTGCACTAGGTTCCTAATTAATAAAGCTTACAGTTCCCCATTAGTATGTCATTACAATATCATTAAGAATATTGTTATTAATAATTATCCAATGGTTTGGGACATTATATTATATCAGGTGATTCGGCTGGACTTTGGTTTGGTTTGAATTGAACTGTGGAGAATTTACAACCAGCAACTTAAATAAAATTATATTAGGTACTTACACATTTTGCAGAATTTATTACATTTTTTTATCACGGTTAGAAAGAAGTCTGTAAAAGTCGTTGATCATGATTATATCGTTGAAGATTAGCTTTGTGTTGTTATTTGTTGCAGGCCTAATTACAGCAGAGAATGGTAAAAGTAATTAATATCTCCATTATGTTTTTGGATATTTTAAATTTTGCATAAACACATATTTTGCAATATAAATATATATTATTATGTAGAAATAGATGCTCCAGAAAGATATCTCAGATCTGTGTGGGGAGACTTTCAAACTAGACATATCGTGGACCATGCCCCAGCAAGTGCAGCTGGGTGGAACAGTTTACTCAAAGCTAGATTGGGGACACATGGTCGAAATAAATACGGACGAAAATCCATAAATACATTCATTGTTAGTGCGGCTGACGATGTTGTAAAGGATTTCAAAACCGGAACACTAAAGGTTAGTCAACAAGGAGCAGTCCATACAGTACGTAAGGGAAGGTGGGACCACAGGCACTTATTACATGGGGGAAAGGTGACGTGACGAAATCTGGCGGCATCCCGAGCATGTGCACGTGCTCGCGATGCCGCGGCGGCATCCCGAGCACCCCACCATATTTTCGGAGCACGTGCTCGGGATGCCGCGGCGCCATCCCGAGCACCCCACCATATTTTCGGAGCACGTGCTCCGGATGCCGCTGCGGCATCCCGAGCACCCCACCATATTTTCCGAGCACCCCAAGCTTAGAGTTCGAAACGATCCATATTGATATTAATTTCTACCATTAGCTTACTA